>KV010231.1:121798-156963 GCA_001598015.1 Dorcoceras hygrometricum | reverse complement strand
ATTGCAATGTGCTCCCAATTCCATTGGGGCACCTCTAAACTTTGTAACAGACCACCAGGTCTCATCCTTTCGGCCTTTACCATCTGGCAATTCAAACAACGAGCGAAAAAACCAGCAACATCGCTCTTCAGGCCAGCCCACCAAAAGTGCCGCTTCAACGCATGGTACATCTTCCGTGCACCAGGATGAACACTATGTCTGCTACAGTGCGCTTCTCGAAGAATCTCTTCCCTCAAATCAATCAAATTGGGCACAACCAACCTGCCCCAGAAACGCAAACAACCATCGGACGAGACAGAATAGTCCTCAAGTTCGCCAGCCCTGACTTTCATCTTCAACTCGTGGATTGACGGATCGGTCCTCTGAGCTGCTCGAATGCTAGAAACAATCTGCGGTTCCACTTGAAAAGATGAAACCATTACGCAATCCTCAGCTGGGTAGAATCTCCAACCCGTAGTGTTCAGATGCTCTTGATCCTTAGAGATGTATAACGACGCAAGCATCTCACTAGCCTTCCTGCTCAGCGCATCAGCCACTACGTTCGAATTCCCAGGCTGGTATTTAATCTCACAGTCAAAATCCTTAAGCAACTCCATCCACCTACGCTGTCTCATGTTCAAGTCAGGCTGGGAAAACAGATACTGCAAACTCTTGTGGTCGGAGTATACCACAAACTGCTCGCCATACAGGTAGTGACGCCAGATCTTTAATGCAAAGACCACCGCTGCTAACTCCAGATCATGAACTGGGTAACGAGTCTCGTGCGGTTTCAACTGCCGCGAGGCATACGCAATGACTCTACCATTCTGCATCAACACACAACCCAATCCATTTAGAGAAGCGTCTGAAAAAACAAAAAAACCACCTGATCCGGACGGCAAAGCCAACACAGGCGCAGTAGTTAACTTCTCCTTGAGCAGTTGAAAAGCATTCTCACACTGCTCAGTCCAAACAAACCGCTTATCCTTCTGGGTCAATTGGGTCATCGGCTTAGCTATAGAACCCTCAATGAAACGTCGATAATAGCCAGCCAGACCTAAGAAACTGCGAATCTCAGACACATTTCTCGATCCCTCCCAGTTCAACACCGCATCCACTTTACTAGGATCCACAGAAATGCCATCTGCTGAAATGACATGGCCCAGAAATACAACGCGTTGCAACCAAAACTCGCACTTGGAAAACTTCGCATACAACTGTTGCTCTCTCAACCTCAAAAGAACCATCTCCAAGTGCTCCTTGTGCTCCCTCGGAGTCTTCGAGTAAACTAAGATGTCGTCAATAAAAACAATCACAAACTGATCTATAAACTCTCGAAAAACACGGTTCATCAGATCCATGAAGACTGCAGGCGCGTTTGTCAACCCAAACGGCATCACCAAAAACTCAAAATGTCCGTACCTCGTACGAAACGCAGTCTTCACGACATCTGGGTCCTTTACTCTGAGTTGATGGTACCCGGAACGAAGATCAATCTTAGAATACACCGCAGAACCTTGCAACTGATCAAACAGATCATCAATTCTCGGTAACGGGTACTTATTCTTCACAGTGGCTTTATTCAACTGACGAAAATCGATGCACATCCGCATTGAGCCATCCTTCTTCTTCACAAACAAAATGGGCGCTCCCCACGGTGACATACTAGGGCGGATAAAACCCTTCTCCAGCAAGTCATCTAACTGAACCTTGAGTTCTCTCAACTCCGCAGGTGCTAGACGATACGGGGCACGAGAAATCGGAGCGGTGCCTGGCACCAACTCTATGCTGAAGTCAATCTCCCGCCTCGGAGGAAAACCAGGAATCTCCTCCAGAAACACGTCGGGGAATTGTCGCACCACGGGAACGTCACTAAGCTGAACACTAGAAGAAGAAGAAGACGCATCCAAAGCGTAGATCATAAAGCCAGCATTCTCCAAGGACAACAAGCTAAACATTTCCATCGAGGAGACTAACCGAATCTTCGATCTCGAGTCCTGACCGTAGAAGTCCCACTTCTCGCCAGACAGAGGCCTAAAGCGCACAATCCCATGGAAACAATCCACAGAGGCCCTGTAGTTGGATAGCACATCCATCCCAACTATACAATCGAAATCCCAAAGCATCAAACGGATCAAATTCGCTAACAAGGCATGCTCACCAAACCGCAGCACACCATCCAACAAAATCTCTTGCGAACACAGGCTTACACCACCGGGGGTAGAAACAGAAACAACATCACGCAAAGGGACGGTACACAAACCATGCTCAACAACAAAAGAATCGGAAATAAACGAATGCGAAGCACCGGTGTCAAACAACACACGAGCAGGAAAGTCAAAGACAAGACATGTACCTCCAATCACCCGGCTCGGTATCTCCTCGGCCTACTCTCTCGTGAAGGCGTTAACCTGCGGATGCATCAAACCACTCCACCTACTGTTGCCTCGCCCATGAACTGTGGTAGTTAACCACTCGGCTCATGGTGGCTACGATCCCAGCAGGGATATGAGAGTGCGGTATTGCCGCTCGCCCTCACATCCTGGTAAGAAAACAATAACAATGCAACAATGGTACAAAGACTACCAAAACTAGAAAGGAATACCATGCGTGTATGCAACAGGCGGGAATGCAGGCATTTAAACATATGCACGCAGCAAATACACAAATAGCATACACAATTCTCAACAGAACACAACCAACAGGCACGAAAATTCCACATGCCAGCGACTACAATTCATCCAAGCCATAACTTAGCTGTAAAACAAGCTCAAATCCGTACCTTATACCGAGCAACAACTAACCCTGCGAGAAATCCCGAAGACTCTGGTAAAATCCTGTTAAACACACGGCATACACAACGTAAATCTAACAGGTTGCTAACCAAGCTCACGGCTGGGAGTCTTACTCGACCAGCTGCCCAATATACCTCAACAATAACATAGAAAGCTTAAAACTATGGCTAGAAACAAGGTCTCACCGAAAACCAGAACGTAGTTCTACCAAATCGACGCAACACTCGAACGACAGCAACTTCGTGTTCCTCGACTAGCCAAATTCAGCTTCTAAAACTGGTATAAATTGGAAGAGCTTCTCAAGAGGAGTCCAACGCTACCTCGCACGAGCCAAAACAACCACTGGAACGACGGGAATTCGCAGGAAAGCTCACGGCTGAACAGTTCTCTAGGGTTCGAAAGATAAGGAACGAAATGCTGGAAATATTTGCTAAGTATGGAATTGATACCACAATTAGAAGACCCAGTCTTCCTATAAATAGCACTTGCTACGACTGTAAATCAATAACAATTATTGTCCACCGCCAAAACCAGTCGACACTAAACAATTTTCCCAAACCAGCAGACGCAAGAACAACCAGCTGATCTATTCAACAAACGCTAAAATGACTAACGGCTGGTTCTCAAAACGGCGTCGCACCAACTTACTCAAACGACGTCGCATACTACCAGCAGCTGGGTATCCAGTCGCAAGACAAAACAACGCAACGCTTCTCTCTGCTGGATCCAGTCGCAACCTCAAAACGCAGCGTTGCAACTAATTCGAACGACGCCGCTCCACTGACGTCATCCAGTCGCAAACTCTCGCGAAAAACCAGCAGCAAGCAATAGCGTCCAAACTCACTCGCAGCTGGACTCCCAGTCGCAACAACGAAACGACGACGCATCCTCTTCGAGCTACAGGAAAGTTGACCCTCGTTGACCTCTACATCTGCTGATCGACCAGCAGGAACTCAAACGCGATCTACCAGCTGGTACCAGACGCAACATACAAACGACGTCGCGCCAACTAATCTAAACGCAGTCGTTTTAGCCCTCAACGCAACTACGCTTAATCATCTGCTGATCACAACTCTGCTGATCGACCAGCAGGAACTCAAACGCGATCTACCAGCTGGTACCAGACGCAACATACAAACGACGTCGCGCCAACTAATCTAAACGCAGTCGTTTTAGCCCTCAACGCAACTACGCTTAATCATCTGCTGATCACAACAAACGCAACCAGACTTCACGCAAACGACGGCGTTTCAAGAATCTCGAGCTAAAACACGCTTCGACTGGTTTTTCCACCGACCAGTCGCTAGCTTTCCAAACCAGCTGACACGTCATCCAGCAGGTACCTCAAATATGAGAAAATACAAAATCTCCATAATTGCTCAACACACGAAATGGAACCCGAAAATGCAACTTAAACACTCAAATAGAGATCTTAAACCAGCAGAACCTCTATTTAACAATTATTCCAACGAAAATTCTCAATAACAAATCCAGGTCTCACACTTCAGGATACGACTCATTTGTTTTCATGTTTTTTATGTCATGCCTTATATGTTATATGATATGTTATGATATGAAATGTATGAAGCAATGTTTTAAAATCATGCACGCATTCATGTTTTTAACGTTATTTTATTACAAGTATGTGCATGCATGAGATTTTATTAGTATGTACTTTGTTATGATATACGATAGAGCATGCTGATCCTCTAGGCTCACTAGGTTTAAATGGTGCAGGTGATGATCCTGCTGAGTTTAAACCGACTGGCGGTGAGGACATCTGAGCGCCTATTGCAGCAGTACCCCTTGACCGTAGAGATGTGTTTTTGAGATGATACTGTTCTGGATGTTGGTTTTAAACTTGTTTACTTTCAGTATTTTACTCAGTTGATTTTTATACAGTATGGATGTTTTAACGTTTTTTTTAAATTTACTTTCCTTTATCTATGTTTGGAGTATGGATGAGAAACGTTTTAGATGGAACGAGCCACACTTTAAGTATAAGTATTCCGCACATGTTTAAAAAAAAAATTTTAGACTCTGGTTCGTTTCAGAAAGCATAAACTGAACATGCTTAAACATACTTAAAAACATTTAAATCATTTACTGGTATTAAATAAAGTAAGCTTTAGCATAAACTTTTATCAATTATACGGTTGTAAACAACCCTTTTCTTATTTTCTGATGAATTATGGCGCAGAAGCTCTCCATAGGTCACTTTGCTTGATCAAGCTATCATCTATATCCACGTTCTGGGGAATAAATCCCAAACTATGTGAAGGGGTATATAGGTTCGTCAACCCATAATTGTGAGACCCGAAAGATGATGAGATTAATTTCATTAATTAATCGGGTTTCTTTGAGATCAGCTTTGAGTCGATATGCTTAGGGAAGCTATCGATTTGTGGTTTCAGCGCTTGAGTTCAGCGATCGGTAGTTAGCGTGAGTTATCGCTAGATGTTGGTGTTCAGCAATGGTGATGTCAGTAGCTGTCGCTGAGTAGTTGTATTCAGCAGTTGTAGCGAGATCAGCAGTCGCTGAGTAGTAGAGAGTGCGCTAGCATGTTTCAGCAGTGAGTGGTTCTACGTCGTCGTTTGGATTAGTTGAGACGACAGCGTTTTGGTTAAGCGCTAGGAGATTCAGCTGTCGGTGTGTTATCGCGTATTCAGCTGTTGCGAGAGATCAGTTGTTGCGTAGTAATCAGCTGTTGGTTAGCGAGCAGCAGTGGATAGCGGGTGACGTGTCCAGCTGTAGTCTCTGCGACGTCGTTTTGTTTAGTTATTCGCTGTTTAGCGATAGGACATAGCTGATGCAAGATTTCAGCTGTTGGTTGGGAATATTAGTTGTGACAACGTAATCAGCTGTGGTTTAGCGAGCAGCAGTGGATAGCGGGTGACGTGTCCAGCTGTAGTCTCTGCGACGTCGTTTTGTTTAGTTATTCGCTGTTTAGCGATAGGACATAGCTGATGCAAGATTTCAGCTGTTGGTTGGGAATATTAGTTGTGACAACTGAGTTTGTCGGTGGACCTGTTTCCCAGTAGTCAGTTGTGACTTTTAAATAGGGGTACTTAGCTGTTGTTCTCTATTATTGTTCCCCGACACTTAGAAATATTTCCCAATAGCAAATCTTGTCGCGATACCCTAGTTACTGTTCACAGTAACCTTATCCGTCCTAATTGCCGATGGAGACAGCTCCGACGAGAGTCAAAGTGGTAGCGTTGGACTCCTCTTGCAAAGGCGCTTCGTTCTATACCTCTTTAGAAGGCTCTGGAGGAGCTGGAAGAGGATCGCAAGATCGCTAAGACATCTCCCTTGTGTAGTTTGTTAGCATAAGCGTCCCTGTCGTGCCAGTAGTTCGTTGGTGTAAGTGAGAATTCTACCTTTAAGCTTTGTTAGAGCTTTCCGTTGTATTAGGAAGGTAGATGCTGCGCTGGTGGAGTTGTAGCTCCCAACTGCTGTTGTTTTATGTTTCGGTCTTTGAGCAGTAGCTTGTATTGTCTTAGCAGGTGACAGATCTGTGTTGCTCGGACTTCGTTGTGGCAGCTGCGTGTGGTAATTGTAGCTCAGTAGTAGAGGTACATATGTTGAGCTTGTATTACGGCTTGGAATTGGCATGGATATTATGTGTTGCTGTGTACACATTGCATTGTTGTTTATGTGCTGGTTCAGCTATTGATTGCATATGCATTGTCTTCTGTTGTAGCTGTGCCTTGTTGCGTTGTATCTGCTCTTACCAAGATGCAAGGGCGAGCGGCAATACCGCACTCTCATCTCCCTGCTGGGATCTGTTAGCCACCCTATGCCGAGTGGTTAACTACCACAGTTCATGGGTTGGGCAACATCAGGTTGAGTTGTTGATGCATGTGGTATTCGTGTGTCGTGTAAAGATGAGTGGGTAATTCCCATATGCTTGTACACAC
Organism: Dorcoceras hygrometricum; assembly: GCA_001598015.1. NCBI lineage: Eukaryota > Viridiplantae > Streptophyta > Magnoliopsida > Lamiales > Gesneriaceae > Dorcoceras > Dorcoceras hygrometricum. The sequence continues at coordinate 150,269 of KV010231.1, read as the reverse complement.
ACCGTGGCCACCATTCTTTGCAGAATCTGTTATCAGCTGTGGTGCTGTGCTTGAGTTCCTTGGCTCCCTGTTCAGTTGTAGCCTTCGGTTGTTGCATTGTTCCTCATGCATAGCATCTGCATCTTATCTTTTGCTGTTCATAGCTGTTTTATAGTTGCTCCCCGTACTGGGGTTTGACCCCTTTGTCCCTCTGGGGCTGTTGTGTTTGTTTGCCTGTTTGTTGTTCAGGTTTTCCAGGATTTGCAGCTGGTCGAGGTTTTGATCCAGCTGGTGGTGCCCCAGGAGGTGGTAAGAGTGTCCCAGTTATGTATAGTATTTATATGCACTGGTATCACTGCGGGTGGGATGTCCCGGGTGATACTTAGTCTTATATGGCTAGTAGTCTATCAGTACTTGTGTAGTATTCAGCCGTTGGGCAGTTGTTGTACTTGACTATTGGTATTGCTGTGGATTTGTAATACTGGGATTATTTTGAGTATCTTGTATTTTTAACGTATCTGTTTTAAACCCGTCAGGCAAAAGCAAAAAAATTAACCACTTTTTAGTTGCTTCCGCTTGTTTTTGTGTGGTTGATCTCTGATGTGTGCACGAGGCCTGATATTTTTGGTATCAGAGCTTAAGCTGGGATAAGCTCGATTTCTTTGATCACACTTGAGTCTAGGCACAGTGTCGTGTGTTGCTTGTTCTTGACTATGTGACTTATTTGCTGCATATTGTTTGTGTTATGTGATATCTATGATGTTTCTGTTATGTGTTTCCTTATCCTGTTGAGTGTATTCGTAGATGCCGCCTAGGCGTAGAGCTAGAGGTAGGGACTGTTTCAGGAATCGGAAGGGCAGAATGAGGATCAGCGTAGTATTCCTCTTCGTGGTCGTGGTAGGCGAGTGGAGGAGGAAGTTGATGACTTGGCAACCCGAGTTCTAGGCGTAGAGCTAGAGGTAGGGGCTGTTTCAGGAATCGGAAGGGCAGAATGAGGATCAGCTTAGTATTCCTCTTCGTGGTCGTGGTAGGCGAGTGGAGGAGGAAGTTGATGACTTGGCAACCCGAGTGGAGGGCATGGAGATTGTGATGGCTAGGTTCCAAAGGATGAGTCACCAGATTTTTAACGGTGACGAGTCTAGCGAGGATGCGGATTCGTGGCTACGGCACATCACTGGTTTGTTCAACCGTGTTCAGTACGATGATGTGATTCGGTTGAGTTTGGCGACCTTTCAGCTGAGGAAGGGTGCGGAGCGCAGGTGGCGAGGCGCTTCGAGGACGCTAGAGGAGACCGGTGTGGGGATTACATGGGACAGTTTTTGTGTTGCCTTTTGACACGAGTACGTCCCAGAGTCGTACGTGAACGCCCGTGAGCGGGAGTTCGACAACTTGGAGCAGGACAGCATGTCTGTTAGGGAGTATGCCCGTAGGTTTTCTTCTCTGTTGGCGTATGTCACGCATGTAGCTGGCCGGGAGAGGGCCAAGAGGACCAAGTTTCTTGAGGTTTTGAACGAAGAGTTGTATACTTTGGTTTTGTCGAGAAAACCAAAGAGCTATGCAGAAGCTGTGGATAGCGCTATTGATATCGAGAAAGGTCTGCGGAACTGGAGGTCGCGTGCTAGGCCTCAGGGTGCTCAGGGTGGTCATCCCGCTGTTCAGGGAGCGCAGTATTCGCACTCTTCCCAGTCTGCCCATCAACGCCAGCAGTAGCAGCAGTTGGCTCAGCAGTCTGGCCGCCAGAGGTTCCGACCTCCAGGCCATCAGTTTAAGAAGAAGTATGGTTTTGGTTCTTCTGGTTCTGCCAGCTCTAGTAGCAGTGGTTCTAGGGCAGAGTTTTGTGTTTACTGTGGAGGCAAGCATCCGCCGACTCAGTGCGTTGGTGTGCAGGGCTCTTGTAAGATCTGTGGTCAGTATGGGCATTTCGCGAGGGTGTGTCCGTCGGCTGGATCGCAGCAAGCCGCAGCCCCACCTCAGGGTCGAGGAGGATCGTCCAGGGGTCGTTCCACTCAGTTTCCACAATCTAGGGTTGGAGAGACGCAGTTTAGGCCGTTCTAGTTGCCTGGTCCGTCGCATTTTGGACAGTCGTCTCAGCAGCATTTCTCTAGCCCCCAACATGCTCAAGCGAATGCTATTACTAGGGAGCAAGCGGAAGAGACTCTGAGCAGGGTGATTTCAGGTACATGCCTTGTGTTTGATTTTCCTGCACGAGTGTTGTTTGATAGCATTTGCTAGATTCTGGTGCAACATATTCTTTTGCTAGATTCTGGTGCAACACATTATCGTCGCCTAATTAATCAAGTTTCGTTGAGATCAGCTTTGAGTCGATATGCTTAAGGAAGCTATCGGGTATTGGTTTCAGCGCTTGAGTTCAACGATCAGTAGTTAGCGTGAGTTATCGCTAGATGTTGGTGTTCAGCAATGGTGACGTCAGAAGCTGTCGCTGACTAGTTGTATTCAGCAGTTGTAGCGAGATCAGCAGTCGCTGAGCAGTAGAGAGTGCGCTAGCGTGTTTCAGCAGTGAGTAGTTCTACATCGTTGTTTTGATTAGTTGAGACGATAGCGTTTTGGTTAAGCGCTAGGATTCAGCTGTCGATGTGTAATCGCGTATTCAGCTGTTGCGAGAGATCAGTTGTTGCGTAGTAATCAGCTGTTGGTTAGCGATCAGCAATGGATAGCGGTGACGTGTCCAGCGGTAGTCTCTGCGACGTCATTTTGTTTAGTTATTCACTATTTAGCGATAGGACATAGCTGATGCGATATTTCAGCTGTTGGTTGGGAATATTAGTTATGACAACTGAGTTTGTCGGTGGACCTGTTTCCCTATAGTCAGTTGTGACTTTTAAATAGGGGACTTAGCTGTTGTTCTCTATTATTGTTCCCCGACACTTAGAAATATTTCCCAATAGCAAATCTTGTCGTGATACCCTAGTTACTGTTCACAGTAACCTTATCCATCCTAATTGCCGGTGGAGACATCTCCGACGAGAGTGAGAGTGGTAGCATTGGACTCCTCTTGCTAAGGCGCTTCGTTCTATACCTCTTTAGAAGGCTTTGGAGGAGCTGGAAGAGGATCGCAGGATCGCTAAGACATCTCCCTTGTGTAGTTTGTTAGCATAAGCGTCCCTGCCGTGCCGGTAGTTCGTTGGGGTAAGTGAGAATTCTACCTTTAAGCTTTGTTAGAGCTTTCCGTTGTATTAGAAGGCAGATGCTGCGCTGGTGGAGTTGTAGCTCCCAGCTGCTGTTGTTTTATGTTTCGATCTTTGAGCAGTAGCTTGTATTGGCTTACCAGGTGACAGATCTGTGTTGCTCGGACTTCGTTGTGGCAGCGGCGTGTGGTAATTGTAGCTCAGTAGTAGATGTACGGATGTTGAGCTTGTATTACGGCTTGGAATTGGCATGGATATTATGTGTTTGCTGTGTACGCATTGCATTGTTGTTTATGTGCTGGTTCAGCTGTTGCATTGCATACGCATTCTTTTCCTTTCAGCTGTTGTAGCCGTGCCTTGTTGTGTTGTAGCTTCTCTTATCAGGATGCGAGGTCGAGCGGCAATACCTCACTCTCATCTCCCTGCTGGGATCTGTTAGCCACCCTGCGCCGAGTGGTTAACTACCACAGTTCATGGGTTGGGCAACATCAGGTTGAGTTGTTGATGCATCTGGTATTCGGCTGCGGTATAAAGATCAGTGTGTAATTCCCATATGCTTGTCCACACACCGTGGCCACCATTCTTTGCAGAATCTGTTATCAGCTGTGGTGTTGTGCTTGAGTTCCTTGGCTCCCTGTTCAGTTTTAGCCTTCGGCTGTTGCATTGTTCTCATGCATAGCATCTGCATCTTATCTTTTGCTGTTCATAGCTGTTTTATAGTTGCTCTCCGTACTGGGGTTTGACCTCTTTGTCCCTCTGGGGCTGTTGTGTTTGTTTTCCTGTTTGTTGTTCAGGTTTTCCAGGATTTGCAGCTGGTCGAGGTTTTGATCCAGCTGGTGGTGCCCCCAGGAGGTGGTTAGAGTGTCCCAGTTACGTATAGTATTTATATGCACTGGTATCATTGCAGGTGAGATGTCTCGGGTGATGCTTAGTCTTATATGGCTAGTAGTCTATCAGTACTTGTGTTGTGTTCAGCCGTTGGACAGTTGTTGTACTTGACTATTGGTATTGCTGTGGATTTGTAAAACTGGGATTATTTTGAGTATCTTGTATTTTTAATGTATCTGTTTTAAACCCGTCAGGCAAAAGCAAAAATTTTAACCACTTTTTAGTTGCTTCCGCTTGTTTTTGCGTGGTTGATCTCTGATGTGTGCACGAGGCCTGACATTTTTTGTATCAGAGCTTAAGCTGGGATAAGCTCGATTTCTTTGATCACACTTGAGTCTAGGCACAGTTTCGTGTGTTGCTTGTGCTTGACTATGTGACTTATGTGCTGCATATTGTTTGTGTTATGTGATATCTATGATGTTTCTGTTCTGTGTTTCCTTATCCTGTTGTGTGTATTCGTAGATGACGTAGGCTTAGAGCTAGAGGTAGGGGCAGTTTCAGGAATCGGAAGGGCAGAATAAGGATCAGCGTAGTATTCCTATTCGTGGTCGTGGTAGGCGAGTGGAGGAGGAAGTTGATGACTTGGCAACCCGAGTGGAGGGCATGGAGATTGTGATGGCTAGGTTCCAAAGGATGAGTCCCCATATTTTTAACGGTGACGAGTCTAGCGAGGATGCGGATTCGTTGCTACGGAACATCACTGGTTTGTTCAACCGTGTTCAGTACGATGATGTGCTTTGGTTTAGTTTGGCGACTTTTTAGCTGAGGAAGGGTGCGGAGCGCAAGTGGCGAGGCGCTTCGAGGACGCTAGAGGAGACCGGTGTGGGGATTACATGGGACAGTTTCTGTGTTTCCTTTCGACACGAGTACGTCCCAGAGTCGTACGTGAACGCCCGTGAGCAGGAGTTTGACAACTTGGAGCAGGGCAGCATGTCTGTTGGGGAGTATGCCCGTAGGTTTTCTTCTCTGTTGGCGTATGTCCCGCATGTAGCTGGCCGGGAGAGGGCCAAGAGGACCAAGTTTCTTGAGGTTTTGAACGAAGGGTTGTATACTTTGGTTTTTTCGAACAAACCAAAGAGCTATGCAGAAGCTGTGGTTAGCGCTATTGATATCGAGGAAGGTCTGCGGAACCGGAGGTCACGTTCTAGGACTCAGGGTGCTCAGGGTGGTCTTCCCGCTATTCAGGGAGCGCAGTCTTCGCAGTCTTCCCAGTCTTCCCATCAACCCCAGCAGGAGCAGCAGTTGGCTCAGCAGTCTGGCCGCCAGAGGTTCCGACCTCGTGGCAATTAGTTTAAGAAGAAGTTTGCTTCTGGTTCTTCTGGTTCTGGAAGCTCTAGTAACAGTGGTTCTAGGGCAGAGTTTTGTGGTTACTGTGGAGGCAAGAATCCGTCTACTCAGTGCGTTTTTGTGCAGGGCTCTTGTAAGATCTGTGGTTAGTATGGGCATTTCGCAAGGGTGTGTCCGTCGGCTGGATCGCAGCAAGCCGCAGCCCCGCCTCAGGGTCGAGGAGGATAGTCTAGGGGTCGTTCCCTCAGTTTATGCAACCTAGGGTTGGAGAGACGCAGTTATGCCGTTCCAATTGCCTGGTCCGTCGCGTTTCGGACAGTCATCTCAGCAGCATTTCTCTGGCCCCCAACATGCTCAAGCGAATGCTATTACTAGGGAGCAAGCGGAAGATACGCTGAGCAGGGTGATTTCAGGTACATGCCTTGTCTTTGATTTTCCTGCACGAGTGTTCCTCGCGGTGCGTAGCTTGTACTCCCAAGAGGTCTTTGCTTAAATTGGCGTTTCTAAGGTTTTGGTGAGCATGTGTTGATAGCGAATTTGTTTCGTTTGATGTTGCGGGATTTCGACTGCATAGTGGGAATGGATGTGTTGTCCAGCTATAGGGCCTCCGTGGATTGTTTCCATGCGATCATGCGTTTTAGGCCTCATCCGGTGAGAAATGGAATTTCTACGGTACTGATTCCCAGTCGAAGATTCCGTTAGTCTCTGCAATGGAGATGTTCAGCCTTTTGTCGCTAGGAAACACTGGCTTTATGATTTATGCGTTCGACGCATCTTCTTCTTCGTGCGTGGAGCTTGGAGACGTCCCCATTGCTCGAGATTTCCCCAATGTGTTCGAGGAGGTTCCGGGTTTTCCTTCTAGAAGCAAGATTGATTTTAGCATCGAACTGGTACCTGGTAAAGCTCCGATCTCGAGAGCCCCGTATCGTTTAGCGCCTGCGGACTTGAGAGAGCTTAAGGTGCAGCTTGACGACTTGTTAGAGAAGGGTTTTATTAGACCTATCATGTCGCCGTGGGGAGCACCTATCCTTTTCGTGAAGAAGAAGGATGGATCGATGAGGATGTGCATCGATTTCCGACAGTTGAACAAGGCTACCGTGAAGAATAAGTACCCGTTGCCTAGGATCGATGACTTGTTTGACCAGTTGCAAGGGTCTGCATTTTATTCGAAGATCGATCTGTGTTCGGGGTACCATCAGTTGCGCATCCGAGAAGCTGATGTTTCGAAAACTACTTTTCGTACGAGGTACGTGCATTATGAGTTTTTGGTTATGCTATTTGGTTTGACGAATGCCCCTGCAGTTTTCATGGATTTGATGAATAGAGTCTTTAGAGAGTTCATCGATAAGTTTGTGATAGTATTCATCGATGATATTCTGGTGTACTCTAAGACTCTGATGGAGCATTTGAGAGTTGTTCTCCAAACTCTTCGAGACACGCAGTTGTATGCCAAGTTTTCTAAATGCGAGTTCTGGCTTTAAAGAATTGTGTTTCTAGGTCATGTGATTTCAGCGGATGGCATTTCTGTGGATCCCAGTAAGGTAGATGCTGTTTTGAACAGGGAGCGTCCTAGGAATGTGTCGGAGGTTCGTAGCAAGGAGATATTCTTGCGTCGTTGTATGTTTTTAAAGACCGTGAGCATCTTAGCACTACTAGTTGGAGTTTTTACCCAACTGATGATTATGTTGTGGTTTCTTCCTTCCAAGTTGAGCCACAGATTTTTTCGAGCATTAGAGCAGCTCAAAGGTAAGAATCCTTCCATCCACGAGTTGAAGTTTAAGTCCAGGTCTGGACAGTTGGAGTATTATTCTATCTCAGCTGATGGTTGTTTTCGTTTCCGTGGTCGGTTGGTTGTGCCCAATCTGATAGATCTTAAGGAGGAGATCCTTAGAGAAGCGCATTGCAGTAGGCACAGTGTTCATCCTGGTGCACGGAAGATGTACCATGCGTTGAAGCAGCACTTCAGGTGGGCTGGTTTGAAGAGCGATGTTGCTGGTTTTGTTGCTCGTTGCTTGAACTGTCAGCAGGTTAAGGCTGAAATGATGAGACCTGGTGGTCTGTTGCAGAGTCTGGAAGTGCCCCAATGGAATTGGGAGCACATAGCAATGGATTTTGTGACGCATTTGCCTCGTTCCAGCAGATGATGCGATGCGATTTGGGTTGTAATCGATAGGTTGTCAAAATCTGCGCACTTCATTCCCTATAGTATGATGTTTTCTTTGAAGAAAATGACGAAGCTGTACGTAGATTTTGTGGTTAGACTGCATGGTGTGCCTGTTTTGATTGTTTCAGACCGAGATCCAAGGTTTAATTCCAGGTTTTGGAAGAGGTTGCAAGCAGCTTTAGGTACCAGATTGGCTATGAGTACAGCCTATCATCCCCAGACATATGGTCAATCTGAGAGATCCAGACCTTGGAGGATATGTTAAGAGCTGTTATGATGGATTTTGGTGGTAGCTGGCAAGACGCGTTGTCTTTGGTTGAGTTTTCCTATAATAACAGCTACCAGGTGACAATTGGTATGGCGCCATTCGAAGCTTTGTATGGTAGAAAGTGCAGATCGCCTGTGTGTTGGGAAGAAGTGGGGGAGAAGCAGTTGTCTTTCCCAGATTTTGTGCAACAGATGAAGGATCATGTGGATTTGATTCGTCAGCGGATGAAAGCTGCCCAGGATCGCCAAGCCAGTTATGCGAATAAGAGGCGTATGCCTTTAGAGTTTCAGGTTGGTGATCAGGTGTTCCTTAAAGTTTCTCCTTTCAGAAGTGTTATGCGCTTTGGTCACAAGGGAAAATTAGCCTCTCGTTATGTTGGACCTTATGATATATTTGAGAGGATTGGTCCTTTGGCGTATCGGCTGTTGTTGCCACCAGAATTATCTTCTCTACATGATGTCTTTCATGTTTCCATGTTTAGGAAGTATGAGCCAGATCCCTCACACGTGTTGAGAACAGACGAGGTTGAGCTTGATCGAACGTTGAGTTATGTTGAATATCCCTTGCAGATTTTTGGCAGGAAAGAGAAAAAGCTGATGAATAAGACCATTCCCTTAGTAATGGTTCAGTGGAGCAAACATGGTAGATAGGAAGCTACTTGGGAACTGGAAGAGAAGATGCAACGTGAATGGCCGCATCTGTTTGCGTGAGTGTTGCATCAGATTTCAGTATTTGTTTGCTCAGTTATCTTGACTCTTGGGTCCAGTTGAGTTGTTCCTGGACTTTTTGATTTCGAGGACGAAATCCTGTTTTAGTGGGGGAGAGATGTGAGACCCGAAAAATGATGAGATTAATTTCGTTAATTAATCGGATTTCATTGAGATCAGCTTTGAGTCGATATGCTTAGGGAAGCTATCGGGTTTTGGTTTCAGCGCTTGAGTTCAGCGATCAGTAGTTAGCGTGATTTATCTCTAGATGTTGATGTTCAGCAATGGTGACGTCAGCAGCTGTCGCTGAGTAGTTGTATTCAGCAGTTGTAGCAAGATCAGCAGTCGCTGAGCAGTAGAGAGTGCACTAGCGTGTTTCAGCAGTGAGTGGTTCTACGTCGTCGTTTGGATTAGTTGAGACGATAGCGTTTTGGTTAAGCGCTAGGAGATTCAGCTGTTGGTGTGTTATCGAGTATTCAGCTGTTGCGAGAGATCAATTGTTGCGTAGTAATCAGCTTTTGGTTAGCAATCAGCAGTGGCTAGCGGGTGACGTGTCCAGCGGTAGTCTCTGCGACGTCATTTTGTTTAGTTATTCGCTGTTTAGTGATAGGACATAGCTGATGCGAGATTTCAGCTGTTGGTTGGGAATATTAGTTGTGACAACTGAGTTTGTCGATGGACCTGTTTCCCAGTAGTCAGTTGTGACTTTAAATAGGGGACTTAGCTGTTGTTCTCTATTATTGTTCGCCGAACCTTAGAAATATTTCCCAATAGCAAATCTTGTCGCGATACCCTAGTTACTGTTCACAGTAACCTTATCCGTCCTAATTGCCGATGGAGACAGCTCCGACGAGAGTCAGAGTGGAAGCGTTGGACTCCTCTTGCTAAGGCGCTTCGTTCTATACCTCTTTAGAAAGCTTTGGAGGTAGCTGGAAGAGGATCGCAGGATCGCTAAGACATCTCGTAATTGTAGCTCAGTAGTAGAGGAATGTTGAGCTTGTATTACGGCTTGGAATTGGCATGGATATTATGTGTTTGTTGTGGACGCATTGCATTGTTGTTTATGTGATGGTTCAGCTATTGCATTGCATACGCATTGTATTTTCCTTTCAGCTGTTGTAGTCGTGCCTTGTTGTGTTCTATCTTCTCTTACCGGGATGTGAGGGCGAGCGGCAATACCGCACTCTCATCTCCCTGTTGGGATCTGTTAGCCACCCTGCGTCGAGTGGTTAACTACCACAGTTCATGGGTTGGGCAACAGCAGGTTGAGTTGTTGATGCATGTGGTATTCGGGTGTGGTGTAAAGATGAGTGGGTAATTCCCATATGCTTGTCCACACACCGTGGCCACCATTCTTCGCAGAATCTGTTATCAGTTGTGGTGCTGTGCTTGAGTTCCTTGGCTCCCTGTTCAGTTGTAGCCTTCGACTGTTGCATTTTTCCTCATGCATAGCATCTGCATCTTATATTTTGCTGTTCATAGCTGTTTTATAGTTGCTCTTCGTACTGGGGTTTGACCCCTTTGTCCCTCTGGGGCTGTTGTGTTTGTTTGCCGGTTTGTTGTTCAGGTTTTCCAGGATTTGCAGCTGGTCGAGGTATTGATCCAGCTGGTGGTGCCCCATGAGGTGGTTAGAGTGTCCCAATTATGTATAGTATTTATATGCACTGATAACACTGTGGGTGGGATGTCCCGGGTGATGCTTAGTCTTATATGGCTAGTAGTCTATCAGTACTTGTGTTGTATTCAGCCGTTGGACAGTTGTTGTACTTGACTATTGGTATTGCTGTGGATTTGTAAAATTGGGATTATGAGTATTTTGTATTTTTAACGTATCTGTTTTAAACCCGTCAGGCAAAATAAAAAATTTTAACCACTTTTTAGTTGATTCCTCTTGTTTTTGCGTGGATCTCTGATTTGTGCACGAGTCCTGACAATAATCCTTGTCCTTCCTGTTAGGGATCCGGATCCGCCCCCCGGCGAGGCAGCGGAAGAACAAAGAAATACAGCCGGGAGACGATCAATACGAAAAATACAAAACAAACTACGACATTCATAGGATGTTTTAGACCATTACCTTGCTGGCACTTGTGCCTGGCTCCAACCGGAATTACAAGAACCCGGCTCTTCTCGATAGATTGCGGTAGATATAGCCAATCCGGTCCACGACCAGAACCGAGACTCCTTCGTCAGGCTGCACTAGAAGCACTGACGAATTCTGCACGAACGGATTCTCCTCGAAAAACTAGGCCGGCACGATTTCCGGCGAAGTGGCGGCGGCGGCGGGCGGCGCCGGCGTTCGAGAGAGGAGGGGCGGCTATAGAGATTAGGGTTAGGGTTCTTGGGAGTTGTTTCAAGTTATGTTAAGTCTAGGCTTAAGCTTAATTAAATAAGCTTGAGTGTTGGACTTGGACCGGCCCAACGGGCCCGGGCCCAATGATGAACATTCAGTTCATCTCCACCACCGAGACTTCACCGTAACTCCGATCGCAGATCAGATCGGACGGATCGACTCAGTTTCCAAAACTGAATATTATGATATGAAAAACCATTTTTCAGAACCCCAGTACAAAATGACCGTTTTGCCCCTCAACAGCGGGAAAAGACCATGAACATATTCTTAGTCCTTCGTAAGTACTTAAGAATATCCTTCACAGCCTTCCAATGCAATTGGCCGGGGTTGGCCTGGTAGCGGCTGTGACACTCAGAGCATATGCGACGTCCGGTCTAGTCGAGATCATGCCATACATAATACTACCTATAGCCGAGGCATATGGTACACATGCCATACTCTCTATCTCTCCATCAGTCTTTGACATATTCTTAGTTCTTCGTAAGTACTTAAGAATATCCTTCATAGCCTTCCAATGCAATTGGCCGGGGTTGGCCTGGTAGGCGGCTGTGACACTCAGAGCATATGCGACGTCCGGTCTAGTCGAGATCATGCCATACATAATACTACCTATAGCCGAGGCATATGGTACACATGCCATACTCTCTATCTCTCCATCAGTCTTTGGACACATAGACTTAGATATAGTGACCCTGTGGCACATAGGTAGGTGTCCTCTCTTGGACTCTTCCATAGAGAACCTCTTAAGTATGGTATCGATGTAGGTAGCTTGGGTGAGTCCGAGCATCCATTTAGATCTATCCCGATAGATCTGTATTCCAAGAATATAGGATGCTTCACCCATGTCCTTCGTCGAAAATCTACTAGACAACCATACTTTAGTTGACTGCAGCATTCCTACATCATTCCCAATGAGTAGGATGTCATCAACATAAAGTACGAGGAACGTCACAGCGCTTTTAATCACCTTTTTATAGACACACGGCTCCTCGGGATTCTTGATGAAACCAAATTCCTTAATTGTTTCATCGAATCTCAGGTTCCAACTTCGCGATGCTTTTTTGAGACCGTAGATCGATCTCTGAAACTTGCATACCTTATGCTCGCTTCCAACAAATGTGAAACCCTCAGACTACGTCATATAGATCTCTTCCTTAATGTTTCCATTAAGGAACGCAGTTTTCACATCTATTTTCCATATCTCATAGTCGTACCATGCGGCTATGGCTAACAATATTCTAATTGACTTGAACATTGCGACGGGCGAGAAGGTTTCATCATAGTCAACACCTTGCCTTTGAGTGTAACCTTTCGCGACCAGTCGCGCCATGTAGGTCATTACCTTACCATCAGGCCCAAGTTTCCTCTTGTACACCCATTTACACCCAATAGGAACAATTCCTTCGGGAGGGTTAACAAGAGTCCAAACTTGGTTAGCATGCATTGAGTCAAACTCAGACTGGGAGGGGAGGGGTCCACTGTGAGAGAATCCCATTCTCCCTCAGATAGTCTTGAAACTCAGTACTTAAGTATTCACCGATCAGATCGTAGATCGTTTTCGCGTTCCCCAATTCCAATTAAACATTCATTCTTGTAAATATTGCAAATCGAATTAGCAAACATACAAGAATATCCATCTCTATCAAGCATAGGAATAGAAATAATGTTTTTAATTAATTCAGGAACAAATAAAACGTCTCGTAACAGCAACTTAAAATTTGAATTAAGGTGTATAGATCATTTTCGCGTTCACCAATTCCAATTAAACGTTCATTCTTGTAAATATTGCAAATCGAATTAGCAAACATACAAGAATATCCATCTCTATCAAGTATAGGAATAGAAATAATGTTTTTAATTAATTCAGGAACAAATAAAACGTCTCGTAACAGCAACTTAAAATTTGAAGACAGAAATAAATGAACATCTCCTATAGCTATAGCAGCAACCCTTGCTCCATTGCCAAGCCTCAAGTGGGTCTCACCCTCTCTAAGACGTCGGCTTCTTGTCATCACCTGCAAATCATTGCAGATGTGAGATCCACATCTGGTATCAAGTACCCAAGAAGTCGAATTAAGAGACATATTTATTTTAATATAGAACATACCTTTCGCAGTTCGCAACTACTCGAGGTACTCCTTGCAGTTCCTCCTCCAATGCCCAGCCTTGTGGCAGTGGTGGCAAACATCCTCATGCTTGTTTGGTTTGGAAGCCTTTTCCTTGGGCTTCTTGGCGGACTTTTCCTCCCTCGCAGGAGCAGAACGCTTATTGCTCTTGCGTCTAGGCCCCTTCTTCGCAGAGGAAGAAGAACCCAGAAGGAGGACGGGTTTGTCCTTCTTTATGGTCCCTTCAAACACTACGAGCATGTTAACCACCTCTTCAAGGATGGCTTCCAGCTTGTTCATGTTGAAGTTGACCACAAAGGGGTCAAATGCAGCGGGCAGCGAGAGGAGAAGTACATCCACCGACAGCTCGTGTGGAAGCGCGATATCAAGGCCCGACAGCTTTTCAACGAGCCCAATCATACGAACCCCATGCTCGCGGACCGAAGTCCCATCGCGCATGCGGCTCGTCATCAGCTCCTTGACAGCTGTGAACCTCTCATGTCGAGAGTTCTCCCCGTACAGCTCTTTGAGATGATGAAATATGTCAGCAGCATACTTCGTCTTCTCAAAATGCCGTTGCATTTCATTGGACATCGATGCCATCACATAGCACCGAGCTTTAACCTCGTCGTCCCACCATTGTTTAAGCGTTACCAGCTCCTCAGGGCTGATATCGGCAGGGGAAACTTCGGAGCAGTCTTCTCTATCGCATAGAGAAGTTTCTCCAAAGCCAATACAAGATTGAGGTTGCGGAGCCAGTCTTGGTAGTTCAGACCGGTGAACTTGTTGCTATCCAGTATAGCAGCGAGCGGGTTTTTCATCGAAACCATTTTATAAGAAGTATTACTAAGAGGAAATCGGACATACGTTACTAACTATATATTAATAATCGCTAAGACATAAAACATGGTCATTTAGTTTTATGAATTACCTCCCACTATTTTAACGATTTCACCACCCTCTAATGAAATCGAGAAAACAGGTTTCTTTAGTGGGTACACGGAGCCCAATCAAGCGACCATGGACCCGAATAATATCAGCCATCCATGACGAGCCAACGTCGCACAATCGACGCGCAGCAGGCGGCGCAGGAGCGGCACAACATCGCACGATGATACGCAGCAGCAGGCCGGCCGCGTCGCGCATCCAACAGCACAACAAATTGCGTGGAGTGGCGTTACTGGCGGCGCTACATCGCATGGCCTCCGCGCGGCGAGCGCACAAACGGCATGCCAGCGATCTGCCAGCATCATGCGACCAATGGCGCGCGATCAGCGGAGCATCGTCGCGCAACCCTTGCACGAAACTTGTAGCAGTTTCGGCCGATCGTCGCGCGTTCGGCGCGCGATCGCTTGCGCGCAGCGCATGAGGAGGGGCGCCGCCATGCGCGGCGGCGCCGTGACTTTCTCCAAAGATTTTTGTTTGTTTCAATCGATCTGAAAATTCAATTTGATTCAATAAGGAAAATCGTATGATCAGATCCGAGAAACACTGGCTCTGATACCACTGTTGGGGATCCGGATCCGCCCCCCGACGAGGCAGCGGAAGAACAAAGAAATACAGCCAGGAGACGATCAATACGAAAAATACAAAACAAACTACGACATTCATAGGATGTTTTAGACGATTACCTTGCTGGCACTTGTGCCTGGCTCCAACTGGAATTACAAGAACCCGGCTCTTTTCGGTAGATTACGGTAGATATCGCCAATCCGGTCCTCGACCAGAACCGAGACTCCTTCGTCAGGCTGCACTAGAAGCACTGACGAATTCTGCACGAACGGATTCTCCTCGAAAAACTAGGCCGGAACGATTTCCGGTGAAGTGGCGGCGGCGGCGGCGGCGGCGGGCGGCGGCGAGCGGCGCACGGTGGCGGCGGCGTTCGAGAGAGGAGGGGCGGCTATAGAGATTAGGGTTAGGGTTATTGGGAGTTGTGTCAAGTTATGTTAAGTCTAGGCTTAAGCTTAATTAAATAAGCTTGAGTGTTGGACTTGGACCGGCCCAACGGGCCCGGGCCCAACGATGAACATTCAGTTCATCTCCACCACCGAGACTTCACCGTAACTCCGATCGCCGATCAGATCGGACGGATCGACTCATTTTCCAAAACTGAATATTATGATATGAAAAACCATTTTTCAGAACCCCAGTGCAAAAAGACCGTTTTGCCCCTCAACAGCGGGAAACCCGGTTTGACCCCTGTTGACTTTTAGGAAGTCGCACTTCCCGATATCCTCTTCTCGTGCTCAACACATTGAGCTGAGTATCCGTGCGGGAATCTCGAATCTAGTACTTGTGTGACCCTCAATGGTTCAGGGATACAGCTAGCTGTGGGCCCACAACCATTGTGGCTCCGGGATCACAATTCCGGACCTGCCCAACATATCATGGTAAAGCGTCTAGAAACATCACCCCATGATCCCCTAGGTATCACTGATAGTGCCTGCAAGAACCAGTCAGTCGTGGTTAGCGTACAGTACGGTCCTTTCAATCCATATATCCCGATCAGATCAACGACCATTGGTAAATCGAGAGTCGCTATAGATCCGATAACTATGCATACATCTTGGAGATCGAATAGTGACATCGCGAGTGTAACTAGGTAAACAAATTTACCTAAAACACTTATAGTATTCTGGCCAGAGATTTATACACTATTATCCCCTCAGATAGCATAGGATATCCACGCATGTCTGCGAGCGGTGAATCCTCGACAACGATGCATCGACTCCTACATGCATCGGGGTCTCACCCAATCCCGACGCCTTATGACCCCAAGTGAGTCGGCAAACGGGTAGAACATCACAATGTTCCCTACCAATGAAACATGGTAATTCACATCGCAGATACTAGTCTCATGCTCGGGCGGCCTTATCCTCATTTTTACGGCCCAATCGACTAGGAACATGTTCAGAATACACAGCAACTATTAGATGTGTTTCATGATGGCCGTCATACCCACTATCACATCTACATTTAGTGCATTCTAGGTCTTTACTCAACGCAATTGTAAATCATTACACACATAATGAAAGTAAAGAACGCCATATAAGTAAATGCGAATATCATATATAAAGACTGTTTGTACAAGAGTCTATAAAACCCACACGCCACAAGTTGGCTAGTTGGGCATCTACTCTAACACTTCCTCCTTTGTAGGGGTATATAGTTCGTAAACCATAATCCTTGTCCTTCCTATGAAGGGGCACACTAGACTCGTCAACTAGCGTCCTCATCCTCCCTCTTCTGATCGTATTTTATCTTTGCCATAAATCCTTTTAACTTTTGAAAGATATTTCCTTTAAAACTTTATGATATATGACAGGGAAACTTCTGTCATCTCTCCTTCGTTGCCTTGTCATATATCATTAAAACATTTTCTCTGCTGAAACTTCTTTACTGTTATTCTCTGATCTGAATACGCTAAAACAGATAATGTTCGCTGTTTTAAAAACTCTTTTGATGTTTGAAAGCACTGGGAGTACATCAGAGTTCAATGGAAGAAGAAACTCGAATCTGCTCAGGCTATAGGAACAAAGAACATATAGCAGAGCTATCAAGCCCAGTGTTAAGAAACAGAGATTAAGTAAACAATTAACGGAAAAACACGGAAGCTTAAATGTGGATAAATTTTTTTAATTTTTGACCTGACTGAAAATAATCATTCAACATAGGAATATACTCAAAATATCGACTTTGATTCAGAAGCCCAATACAGAAACTCAACAGTAAAAGCATCAACCACTGAATCTTTATATATATACATTCTCAAAATAACTACACAGGGCATCCTCTAGTAAATGACTCGATGGAAAATACATATATATAACTGGGAAATTAACATCCACCGGCTCCGCTAGCTGACACACCTCATGGGCCAGCCGATGGACCTGGGTAACCTGAATGACACAAAAACAACAAAATAGCCCCGAAGGGAATCGTAAAATAGCAAGCAGATAGCATAAGATATAAATTATATGCGATGCATGAGAACAGGAGAAATCAACTGAGCTCAACGGAACAGCTAAATAGCTGACAATTGAAATATCAAGGATCAACAGAGCTCAAAGAAATAACTGAAACAGGAATCCATGGAGCTCAAGATACAGCTGAACATGTGACGAACGAAACAGAAGTGGCCACAGGGCATGTGAGAGCGTGGTAGCTATCCACTTGTCTCAACATGAAGTACCAGAAGCAAAGGTAGAACAACTCAACCCACTGGTGCCCATGCTCATGAGAGAGTGGTAACTATCTACTCGTCTAATAGAATCAAACATCCAGAACAGCATGGAGAAGAGGAGCACGGGCAGTACCGGATCGTCCTCATTTACTCCACAAGGACACCACTACTTGGTACTAACAGATCAACAACAGCGGGTGGCCAACAACGGTATGAGCTCAACGACAGCAAACAGCTAGCAAAGAATATAAGCTCAACAACAGTGAACGACTAACAAGATATAGGCTCCAAAACAACGAACTGCTAGAAAGAATAACAAGGGGGGAGCTCAACATACCATGCGTGCATGCAACACAACAGCTTGCAATATAAACAACAGAACATATACAAGCAACAACATAACAATAGGCATACACACTGCTCAACATAACAACATGCATACAGATATATCCAAGCCTATCTCAAAGTTGTAAATATAACCTCACATCCGTCTTGTGCAGATCTTACCCAAAACCTCTACAAAGCTCAGGGAAAAACCACAAGGGTGGTACTATCTGCAAGATATCTAAAAAGTCAGCTCTATGCAAGCTCCCACAGCTCACGGGCGAAAGCCTCAGTTCGGCCAGCCTAAACTCACAACATAAATCGAAACCCGACTCAAAACCTAATTACCAAGAGTCAAAAACAACACTCAATGCCTCGATTAGCTGAAAAAAAGCTCAACTCAACCGGAAATCACGAAACATAGCTCACGCAGCTGCTCAGCGATTTACTCGGTCCGGCCTCCTCTCGACTCCAAACTGGTACTGAAATGTCGACCTTGAAAAGGGGTTTCCAACCGAGGTACCCTCACTCAAAACCGATCGGCCAAACTCTGACGATCTGGAAAATACTAGGTCGGGTGAACAGTGACGAGTGTTAGAGAAAATATCTTTCGGGACCTCTCTCGAGAGGATAAGGAGATTCGTGGTCAAAAATAACTAAGTGTTGGTCAACGAGAGGGTATATATATACTCGCCCAACAGATAATGACTACAGTGGTAATCAGATCAGCTCAGACCTCTTCATTGTATTCAGCCCTGCGTACAGCTCAACACGCACATACAAACCAGCTCTCGCACCAACAGCTCGCGCTCTCCACAGACCACGCTCTCAACAGATCACGCTCTTGCTACAGTTTGCACACACTGCTAAGATTTCATGCAAGTCGCACACCCTCCAGCACAGGAGTGAAGACCAACTATCACTCAAATCTTTCCACACCACAGCTTGCACCACTCACATTAGAACATATCACACTAGCAGATCAGATCACACGAGCTCCGCACAGGGTAAACTGCACAGTACCACCATACAGCTTGCGCTGCCTCAGATCAAACCACACGCTAGCAATTATCTCAGATTACTTTATCCAACGTACGGCAACCAAAACAGCCCGTGATGCTCTCAGCTCCCAGCTGTCAGACCCGTGCACAACATAGAGATTAACCACGCAAAATACAATCGTGTAAGCATTTAAAGAGTGGCTAAAATTTTTCGCTTTGGCCTGACTTCGAATTCATAATTTAAAAATACAACAATATTTAAAATATTGGTTTTACGACAACTGAAAATCAATAACAGCAGATATAATAACTAATACAAGCATAGCATGACTCCCTAACAGGGTACATCCCAAATCAGCAATAGAACATCACATCCTCACAGGGTATTCCCCGAAGACTGCTCTACTGCCTAATATAACTAATATACATAACTGGGACACTCTATCCTCCTCCCGGGGCGCCACCAGCTGGACCATCTCCACGACCAGCTGAGAAACCTGTATAACCTGAACAACACACAGGAAAACAAAACAATCCATCCCCAGAGGGACAGGGGTCAAACCCCAATATGGAGAGCAACAAAATACAGAATGCAGATAGAGCAAGATATAAATGCTATGTGATGCATGAGAATAGGGAGATCAGTGGATCCAAATGACTGCACACAGCTGAATGACTGGGAGTGGTCACCGAATGTGTGAGAGAATGGGAGTTACCCAGGCGCTCGATCACACATAGTACCAACCACAAACAGATTACAGTGATGGCCGCAACTCATGTGAGAGAATGGGAGCTACCCAGACGCTCAATCACACGATGTACCAGAACAAGCTAGAACAAAAGTCCACAACGTATGTGAGAGAATGGGAGCTACCCAGACGCTCAATCACACGCACCCTATCAACAAGGATAAGCTCAACAGCAAAGAACGATAGTTCACAAGTTCTCACACCGGGCTGCTCACTTGGAATCACCAAGAACGGAGTGTACAACATGATATGCGTGTATGCATAATAACATCGTGCAAGATAACATACACAAACAGATTGTACCTTCACTTCTGAGCTACAATTATCACAATCGAGGTCCCGAGCACTCAGATCTGAAACTGATAAGCCGAAAAACAACAACCAGCTCAGGACGCAAAATACAGAAACTCTAGCTGGGAACTACGAGCTCAACCAGCTCTGACCCTTCGAGCACAACAGATAGCTCTAAGCGAAGCGCAAGGTAGGATCTAACACTTACCCAAAGCGTTACATGAACGGAAAAACCAATCGGCCGAAATGCTAACAGACTACACAAGATAGCTCCTTTCGCGATCTTCTTCCAGCTTAACCCAAGCCTTAGAAAATGGTATAAGAAGGAACGCCTTGGCAAGAGGAGTCCAGCGCTACAACTCTTGTTCCAATCAGAGTCTTCTACCGCCGGTAATCGGAGAAGATAAGGTTCGATGAACAGTAACTAGGGTATCACGACAGAAGAGAGTTCGATGTCGGGAGAAGATATATTTTCTAAGTGTCGGGAAATAATTGCGAGACTACAGTGAAATTTATCTATATATACAACTTAATTTTACCAAATCTGATGAATAGTAACAACCGACATAACTGGCTCAAAGCTGATACCCACTCAGATCTGAGTACCACTCTAGATCTGGACCATACGCTAAACCAGTGTGCTACTACCAAACGACGTCGCACCACAATCCAAATAATTCATACATGTGTCTCTCCAAACGGCATCGCATCGTTCCTAACCAAAACAATCAGGTTCGAATGACCAGATCTGACACCAGCACTGACCAGCGTTCACTGATACCCAAAACGATATCGCACTGCCTTCTGGTCTACACAACCCGAGATCGTTCCACACCAAACCATCGTACCAGGACGGTTCACACACCGTTAACAACTTATTCATCTCAAATCTGGTTTCCTCCAAACGACGGTGTTTCGCTACCCGCACAGGATATTCAACCAGCGTTCCCAGAATGGCTTACGATAACCAGATTTGACCACCAGTCCAACGTACAATCAACTAGCTTCGAATAAGAAGTCACCAACCAGCACTTCTCAACTCCCCAAATCTGACTATTACTACGCAGAACTCTACAACTCTCTAGAGATGTTTCCAAACACACAAATATAGAAGACCGATACACTCACCAAGCATACCAGCTCAAAGCTGGTCTGTCCCAAATCTGCTCCCGCCAAATCTGGCCTATACTAAACCCGATTATTAACTTAAATAATCCACAAATCTTCATGTCTCACATTTCTCCCCCACTGAAAATAAGATTTCATCCTTGAAATCAAAGAACAACTCCAGAACAGAACAAAACTCAGCAAAACAACCAATACTGAAAAATCACGCTACGTACAAAACGACCAGCAACCTCTAACACGCAACAAGAGGCTACTAAGCAAGAGTTCAAGATAACTGGGAAGACAACAACAAGCAAACTAGCTACTGGAGTCAATACAAAAATCTATTCAAACAGATGAGGTTACACACGTTGCATTTTCTCCTGTAACTCCCACGTAGCTTCTTCTCTATCATGTTTGCTCCACTGGACCATCACCAAGGAAATGGTCTTGTTCCTGAGATGTTTCTCCTTCCTGTCCAGAATCTGCAAGGGATACTCAACATAACTCAAATTCCGATCCAGCTCCACTTCGTCAGTTCGCAACACATGAGAAGGATCTGGCTCATAATTCATCAACATAGACACATGAAACACATCATGCAATGAGGACAGATCTGGTGGCAACAACAAACGATAAACCAAAGGACCGATCCTCTCCACAATCTCATAAGGTCCAACATAACGAGGAGCTAACTTATCCTTGAGACCGAATCTCATAACACTTCTAAAAGGAGAAACTTTCAAGAACACCAGATGTCCAACCTGAAATTCTAGAGGCCTATGCCTACGATTCGCATAGCTAGCTTGGCGATCTTGCGCAGCTTTCATACGTTGTCGAATCAGACCCACTTGATCTCTCATCTGCTGCACAAATTCTGGAGAAGAGAGCTGCTTCTCCCCCACTTCTTCCAAACAGATTGGCGATCGGCACTTATTCCAATACAACGCTTCGAATGGTGCCATTCCAATCATCATCTGGTAGCTGTTATTATATGGAAACTCAACCAAAGACAATGAATCTTGTCAGCTACCACTGAAATCCATCACAACAGCTCTCAACATATCCTCCAAAGTCTGGATAGTCCTCTCAGATTGGCCATCGGTTTGGGGATGATAATTTGTACTCATAGCCAATTTGGTGCCCAAAGCTGTTTGCAGACTCTTCCAAACTCTGGAAGTAAACCTCGGATCTCGATCTGAAACAATGGACACAGGCACTCCATGCAATCGCACCATGAAATCTATGTAAAGCTTCGCCATTTTCTTCAAATAATTAATCATATTGTAGGGAATGAAGTGAGCCGACTTCGAAAGTCTATCAATTACAACCCAAATAGCATCACAACCTCAGCTTGAACGAGGCAAATGGGTCACAAAATCCATAGGGACGTGCTCTCAATTCCATTGGGTCACCTCTAAACTCTGCAATAAACCACCAGGTCTAATCCTTTATGCCTTAAATTTCTGAAAATTTAGACACCGCGACAAAACCAGCAGCATCGCTCTTCAAACCCACCCACCAATAGTGCGGCTTCAAGGCATGATACATCTTCCTTGCACCAGGATGGACACTATGTTTAATACAGTGAGCTTCTTTCAAGATCTCCTCCTTCAGATCAATAAGATTTGGCACTACCAACCTGCCACGAAATCTCAAACATCCATCAGACGGGACAGAATAGTCTTCCAACTGTCCAGCTCTAACCTTCAACTTCAACTCATGGATAGATGGATCCGTTCTCTTAGCTGCTCTAATATTTGCAATAATCTGTGGCTCCACTTGAAAAGAAGATACCACAACATAATCATCACCTAGGTAGAAACGCCAACCAGTAGTGCTTATATGCTCACGAACTTTCGAAATATGCAACGAAGCAAGCATAGGCACTTGAGCTTTTCTTCTCAATGCATCAGCAACTACATTCACTTTCCCAGGTTGATATTGGATCTCACAATAAAAATCCTTAATCAGCTCCATCCATTTACGTTGGCTCATTTTCAAATCTGACTGAGAGAAAAGATACTGAAGACTCTTGTGGTCTGTATACATCACAAACTTCTTGCCATACAAATAGTGGCGCCAAATCTTCAAGGAAAAAACCACGGCTGCCAACTCCAAGTCATGAACTAGGTATCGAGTCTCATATGGTTTCAACTGACGAGAAGCATACCCAATGACTCGACCATTCTGCATCAAAACACAACCCAATTCATTTAGCGAAGCATCTGAAGAAACCACAAAACCTCCTGAACCCGAAGGTAACGCTAACACTGGCACTATAGTTAGCTTCTCTTTGAGCAGTTGGAAGCTGTTCTCGCATTGCTACATCCAAACAAATCTCTTATCCTTCTGGGTCAACTGCGTCATAGGCTTAGCTATACTAGAAAATCCCTCGATAAGCGTTGGTAAATCTAACCAATCCCAAAAAGCTACGAATCTCTGATACATTCTTGGGACGTTCCCAGTTCACAACAGCCTCTACCTTACTGGGATCAACCGACAATCCATCGACCGAAATGACATGACCCAGAAACACTACTCTATCCAACCAAAACTCACATTTGGAGAACTTAGCATACAACTGTGATTCTCGTAGAGTTTGGAGAACCAACCTCAAATGCTCTTTATGGTGCATCGGAGTCTACGAGTACACCAATATGTCATCGATGAACACAATCACAAACTGATTGATGAATTCACGAAAGACTCGGTTAATCAAATCCATGAAAACTGCAGGGGCATTAGTCAAACCAAAAGGCATAAACAAAAACTCGTAATGCCCATACCTCGTACGAAACGTAGTTTTCGCAACATCTTGCTCTCGAATACGCAACTCATGGTACCCCGAACATAGATCGATCTTCGAATACACCGCTGAACCCTGAAGCTGATCAAACAAATCATCGATCCCCGGTAAAGGTTACTTATTCTTCATGATAGCCTTGTTCAGTTGCCAGAAGTTGATGCACATCCACATCGAACCATCCTTCCTCTTCACAAATAAGATAGGAGCTCCCCAAGGTGACATGCTCGGTCGAATAAAACCTTTTCTCCAGCAAATCACTAAGTTGTACCTTGAGCTCCCTCAAATCGGCTGGTGCTAAACGATACGGGGTTCGCGAGATAGGAGTCATACCAGGTACAAACTCAATGCTGAATTCGATCTCCATTCTCAAAGGAAAGCCAGGAATCTCCTTGGGGAACACATCGTGTGAGACCAAAAAGCTGATGAGATTAATTGAGTTAATTAATCGGATTTTAGAGATTCAGATTTGAGCCTAAACAAATCTGGATGACCATTTTTGAGTCGATATCTTGGAGAAGCTATCGGGTTTTGGATAAGTCCTTAGAATAGATCTGGAGAGTTAGAGTTTTGTTGCGGGATATGTTCAGATGCGAGTGTTAGTCATCGCTGAGTGTTTGTGTTTAGCAGTCGTGTTGGAATTTGTTGTCACTGAGCAGAAGAGAGTGAGCTAGCTTGTTGTGTAGCGAGTAGCTAAACTACGTCGTTTTGGATTAGTTAGAACGACAGCATTTTGGTTTAGCGGGCGAGACTCAGTTGTTAGCAGCATTGGTCTTCAGATTCGAGAGAGATCTGATTGTGTAGAGCGACGTCGTTTTGGGTTTCAGATTTCTCTTGCGCTAGCGATTCAGATTTGAGTATCAGGTGACGTTTCCAGTTTCGATAGTGGACTTCTGTGACGTCGTTTGATTTAGTAGGGATCTGTTTTGGCGAAAGGCCATATATGTTGAGAGATTCAGATCCGAGCGGGTAAATCAGTTTTGTACCTTAAGTTGTCGGTGAGATCTGTTCAGCAAGCATTGGCAGATTTGAGTATATAAGAGGACTTGGTATTCGTTGCTTCGTATTGTTTCCCGACACTTAGAATATTTCCCGATTGTTGAGCTCTGTCGTGATACCCTAGCTACTGTTCACCGAACCTTATCTTCTTCGATTGTCGAAGGTAGACAGCTCCGATTGAAGTAAGAGTGGTAGCGTTGGACTCCTCTTGCTAAGAAGCTTCGTTTGGTGCTGCTTTTGGACGCTTGCTTGAAGCTGGTGAGGTGTGCTAAGACATCTCCCTTGTGTAGTCTGTTAGCGTTCCGTCCTAGCTTGTTGGGGTAAGTGTTCTGACCCTACCTGATGTTTGTTTAGAGCTCTCTGTTCAGATAGAGGGGTAGTATAGTGCTGGTCGAGTTCGTAGCTCCCAGCTGTTGCTTTTCTGTGTTTCGGTTCTTGAGTAGTTGCTTATGATGGCTTAGCAGGTGACAGATCTGTGTTGCTCGGACCCTGTTGTAGTAATTGTATCTCAGAAGATTTTAGGTACGGATGTGAGCTTATTTTAAGCTTTGGAGTGAGCATGGGTGATTATTCTTGCTGCTGTGTATGCTTTGCGTAATGTATATGTTTCGGTGTTGATAATTTTAGCTGTTGCATACACGCATTTATCACCTTGAGCTCAGATCTGTTGTAGCCGTGCCTTGTTGTTGCTGTTTCTGTGCGTGCCAGGATGCTGTTGAGGCTGAGCTGGTAACTCCCGTACCTAATCTCCATGCTGGGATCTGTTAGCCACTATGAGCGGAGTGGGTAGCTCTCACATCTCATGAGTTGGGCAACAACGGGTTGAGCTATGTGTTGCATCTGGTGCCGTGTGTTAAGACGAGTGGGTAGCTCCCATATACTCACAGAACCGTGGCCACTGATATCTGTTATCCATTGCTATCAGCCTTGATTATTGATCAGCTTTGAGTTGCCTTCGAGATTCTGGCTACCTGCCATTGGGTGTAGCCTTCTGTTGTGCTCAGCTGTTCATGCATAGCATTTGCATAGTACTTGTTGCTTACCGTTAGCTGTTTTATGTTGCTCTCTGTACTGGGGTTTGACCCCATGTCCCTCTGGGGCTGGTATTGTTTTCCTGTATGTGTTTTCAGGTTACCATGGTTACTCTGCGGGTCGTGGAGTAGACCCAGCTTTTGGTGCCCAGGAGGTGGTTAGAGTGTCCCAGTTAGCGTATAGCATATATGTATAAGCACCGTTAGCCAGGGAGTGCCCTGGGCTTTGTTGTAATTCAGTTTCTTTCGGTAGTGCTTGTATTTACTGAATGCTGTATTGTTGTACTGAATTGTGTTTATAGAACTGGGACATTTTGAGTATTGTTTTATTTTAAATTATATGTTTTAATCGTCGGGCCAAAAGCAAAAATTTTAAGCCACTTTTGTATGCTTCCGCTATTGTTTTGCGTGGTTTAACTCTATATGGTGCACGAGGACTGACACATCGGGGAAATCGCGAGCAACAGGGATATCACTAAGCTCCACACACGACGAAAAGGATGCGTCCAAAGCATAGATCATAAACCCGACATTGTCCAACCACAACAGGCCAAACATTTACATGGCCGAGATCAACGGAATCATCAATTGGGAATTGAGGCCGTTGAAATTCCACTTCTTGCCAGACTGGGGGCGAACGCACAACGCCATGGAAATAGTCCACGGTGGCCCTAAAACTAGACAACACGTCCATTTCCACAATGCAATCAAAATCCCACATTACTATACGATCAGGTTCGCTACCAGCACATTCTCACCAAACCTAAGAATGCCATTCAACAAAATCTCTCGGGATAATAGGCTCGCACTGGCAGGATTCGCAACAGAAACAACATCACGTAAAGAAGTGGTATGCAATCCATGCTCAACCACAAATGCATCAGCTATAAACGAATGTGATACTCCAGTATCAAACAGTACACGTGCAGGAAAATAAAAGACAGTACAAGTTCCTGCAATCACTCCTCCTGGCGTGCCCTCTGCTTGCTCCCTATGTTAGAGTAGATGCCCAACTAGCCAACTTTTGGCGTGTGGGTTTTATAGACTCTTGTACAAACGATCTTTATATATGATATTCGCATTTTCTTATATGGCATTCTTTACTTTCATTATGTGTGTAATGATTTACAATTGTGTTGAGTAAAGACCTAGAATGCACTGAAGCGTATGTTAGATGTGATAGTGGGTATGAAGGCTATCATGAAACACATCTAATAGTCGCTGTGTATTCTGAACATGTTCCTAGTCGATTGGGCCGTCAAAATGAGGATAAGGCCGCCCGAGTTCGAGACTAGTATCTGCGATGCGAAGTACCATGTTTCATTGGTAGGGAACATTGTAATGTTCTGAGCATGCAGATAGATAGTAACCTGGTGATCTATCGAACTACCCTCCTTCGGACTTTCCAAGTGGTTACCATTTGTCGAGTGGATAAGTCCGAGGTCTTGGTTGTACTGATTAGTCCTCACGACTCGAAACGTCATTGAGACTCTACATGATAGGCGTCTCACTTTGACCCGTTTGCCGACTCACTTGGGGTCACCAGGCGTCGGGATTGGGTGAGACCCCGATGCATGTAGGAGTCGATGCATCGTTGTCGAGGATTCACCGCTCGCAGACATGCGTGGATATCCTATGCTATCTGAGGGGATAATAGTGTATAAATCTCTGGCCATACCCTGAACCATTGAGGGTCACACAAGTACTGGATTCGAGATTCCCGCACGGATACTCAGCTCAATGTGTTGAGCACGAGAAGAGGATTTTGGGGAGTGCGACTTCCTAAAAGTCAACAGGGGTCAAACCGGGATTTGACGCTGTTGAGGGGCAAAACGGTCTTTTTGCGATTTGGAGTTAGATGATCTGAAAAATTGTTTTTCATATCATAACATTCAGTTTTGGAAACTGAGTCGATCGGTCCGATTTGATCGGCGATCGGAGTTGAAGTCGCAGCAATGGATATCGTCATTTGGACCCGGGCCCGATGGGCCGGTCCAAGTCCATTGTTAGTCTATTTAATTAGACATTAAGGACTTCATAATTAACTCAACTCATAATACACAACTCATAATAACCCTATACCTAGCTATAGTAGCCGCCTCCCTCCCTTCCCAACTCACGCCGCCGCCGTGCGCCGCCCGCCGCCGTGCGCCGCCGCCGCCACTTCGCCGGAAATTGTTCCGGCCTAGTTTTTCGAGGAGTATTCGTTCGTGCTGATCTCTTCAGGGCTTCTAGTGCAGCCTGACGAAGGAGTCTCGTATCTGGTCGTTGACCTGATTTGCGTAAACTACCGCAATCTACCGAGAAGAGCCGGATTATTATAATACCGGTTGGAGCCAGGCACAAGTGCCAGCGAGGTAACATGCTAAAACGCCCTATGTATGACGATTACTGTAATTGTCTGTTTTTCGTATTGATCGTCTCCCGGCACCCGTTTTTATGTTCTTCCGCTGCCTAGCCGGGGGGCGGATCCGGATCCCCAACAGTGGTATCAGAGCCAGTGTTCTCCCGGATCTGATCATACGATTATGCCATAATTGTATCTAACTTGTTGAATTTCAGAATCGTAAAATCAAAACCTTGATCCGGCCGCCGGGCCGCCGCCTTGCGCGGCAGCGCCTCTCTCCCAAGCGTATGAACGCGCGCGCTGGCGCGATTGTCGCGCGATGTCTGCACGCGATGTGCGGCCCTTGGTTGATGCACGACGCGCAACCGTTGCGCATGAAGCTGGGCGACGATGCGCTGTCCTTGCGCCGCTCTCGCACGACGATGCTCGACGCTTGCTTAAGATGTCGCGCGACGGTGGCTGGACGAAGCGCGCTGGCCGTGCTGCTGTTGCGAGAAGTTGCGCGCTGGTTGCGCATCACGGCGGCCACCTTGCTTCGAGCGATGGGCGCCGCTTCCCGCAACCGTTGCGCGATGTGGCTGGCCGCAGATGCAAGACGATGGCACGATGATGCGCCGCTGTCCATGCGCTGTGCGTCGCACATCGACGCACGATGGCGCGCGATTGCACCACGCCTTGTCACGGCCGTGCGCAAAATTCATGGTGGCGGCACCACCGGCCGGCTGGCGCCCCCGCGAGG
>KV010231.1:93451-120175 GCA_001598015.1 Dorcoceras hygrometricum | reverse complement strand
AGGTTGCACCGGTTGCAATCGGAAACTACCTTTCAGGGGTCATGGATGGCTGATATTATTCGGGTCCATGATCGCTTGATTGGGCTCCGTGTACCCACTAAAGAAACCTGTTTTCTCGATTTCATGAGGGTGGTGAAATCGTTAAAATAGTGGGAGGGTAATTCATAAGACTAAATGACCATGTTTTATGTCTTAGCGTTTATTTTTATATAGTCAGTAATGCATGTCTGTTTTTTTTTTCAGTATAACTGCTATAAAAATGGTTTCGATGAAAAACCCACTTGCTGCTATACTGGATAGCAACAGGTTCACTGGTCTTAACTATCAAGACTGGCTCCGCAACCTTAATCTTGTACTGGCTTCGGAGAAGCTTCTCTATACGATAGAGAAGTGTCCTCCGGAAGAAACCCCTGCTGATATCAGCCCTGAGGAGCTGATTACGCTTAACCAATGGCATGACGACGAGGTTAAAGCTCGGTGCTATGTGATGGCATCGATGTCCAATGAAATGCAACGGCGTTTTGAGAAGACGAAGTATGCTGCGCAACCTTAATCTTGTATTGGCTTCGGAGAAGCTTCTCTATACGATAGAGAAGTGTCCTCCGGAAGAAACCCCTGCTGATATCAGCCCTGAGGAGCTGATTACGCTTAACCAATGGCATGACGATGAGGTTAAAGCTCGGTGCTATGTGATGGCATCGATGTCCAATGAAATGCAACGGCGTTTTGAGAAGACGAAGTATGCTACTGACATACTTCGTCATCTCAAAGAGCTGTACGGGGAGAACTCTCGACATGAGAGGTTCACGGCTGTCAAGGAGCTGATGACGAGCCACATGCACGATGGGACTTTGGTCCGCGAGTATGGGGTTCGTATGATTGGGCTCATTGAAAAGCTGTCTGGCCTTGATATCGCACTTCCGTATGAGCTGTCTGTGGATTTACTTCTCCTCTCGCTACCCGCTGCATTTGACCCCTTTGTGGTCAACTTCAACATGAACAAGCTGGAAGCCACCCTTGAAGAGGTGGTGAACATGCTTGTAGTGTTCGAGGGGACCATAAAGAAGGACAAACCCGTCCTCCTTCTGGGTTCTTCTTCCTCTGCGAAGAAAGGACCTAGACGCAAGAGCAAGAAGCGTTCTGCTCCTGCGAAAGAGGAGAAGTGTGCCAAGAAGCCGAAGGCAAGGGCTTCTAAGCCTAACAAGAGCGAGGACGTTTGCCACCACTGCCACAAGGCTGGGCATTGGAGGAGGAACTGCAAGGAGTGCCTCGAGCAGTTGAGAACTGCAAAAGGTATGTTCTATATTGAAATAAATATGTCTCTAAATTCATCTTCTTGGGTACTTGATACCGGATGTGGATCTCATATCTGCAATGATTTGCAGGTGATAACAAGAAGTCGACGTCTTAGAGAGGGTGAGACCCAGTTGAGGCTTGGCAATGGAGCAAGGGTTGCTGCAGTAGCTATAGGAGATATTGGTTTATTTCTTTCTTCAGATTTTAAGTTGTTGTTACGAGACGTTTTATTTGTTCCTGAATTAATTAAAAACATTATTTCTATTCCTATGCTTGATAGAGATGGATATTCTTGTATGTTTGCTAATTCGATTTGCAATATTTACAAGAATGAATGTTTAATTGGAATTGGGGAACGCGAAAACGATCTATACACCTTAAAGTTAAAAGACGTTCCAACTCGCGATGTCGAAACACACACAACAACGATTAAACGGAAACACGATAACTTAAACCCAGCACAACTTTGGCACGCTAGGCTAGGTCACATTTCCTTAAGCAGGATTAACAAGTTAGTTAGGAGTGACTTGTTTGATCTGTCAGACATAAACTCCCTACCGACTTGTGAATCTTGTCTGAAAGGAAAGATGACCAAGCAACCCTTCAAGGGCAAGGGTGAACGTACCCAAGGCCTATTGGATTTGATCCATACTGATGTGTGCGGCCCATTTAGTATCGGTACTAAGTACGGCCACACATACTTCATCACCTTTACCGATGATTACTCTAGGTACGGGTACTTGTACTTGATGAAGTACAAGTCTGATCCTTTGAAAGGTTCAAAGAATTCAAGGCTGAATTAGAAAATCAGTTAGGCAAAAGTATTAAGGCACTTTGATCTGATCGAGGTGGTGAATACTTAAGTACTGAGTTTCAAGATTATCTGAAAGAGAATGGGATTCTCTCACAGTGGACCCCTCCGGCGACACCACAGCTCAATGGTGTAGCGGAGCGTCGTAATCGGACCTTATTAGACATGGTTCGATCTATGATGAGCTTCACTGAGCTTCCGACCTCGTTTTGGGGCTATGCGCTCGAAACAGCGGTCATGTTGTTGAACAATGTCCACACAAAGGCAGTGGATAAAACTCCGTATGAGATATGGATGGGCAAACCACCCAAGTACTCATTTATGAGGATTTGGGGATGTCCTGCTTACGTGAAGCAGACAGTGGGAGATAAGCTGGATACGAGATCCATCTTATGCTCTTTCATTGGGTATCCAAAGAATTCCATTGGATACATTTTCTACTGTCCCAGCGAGACAAAAAAACTTCTCTCAAGGAATGAGGTCGTTGATCTGATCGGGATATATGGATTGAAAGGACCGTACTGTACGCTAACCACGGCCGACTGGTTCTTGCAGGCACTATCAGTGATACGTAGGGGATCATGGGGCGATGTTGCTAGACGCTTTACCATGATCCGTTGGGCAGGTCCGGAATTGTGATTCCGGAGCCACAATGGTTGTGGGCCCACGGCTAGCTGTATCCCTGAACCATTGAGGGTCACACAAGTACTGGATTCGAGATTCCCCCACGGATACTTAGCTCAATGTGTTGAGCACGAGAAGAGGATTTTGGGGAGTGCGACTTCCTAAAAGTCAACAGGGGTCGAATCGGGATTTGACGCTGTTGAGGGGCAAAACGGTCTTTTTGCGATTTGGGGTTAGATGATCTGAAAAATTGTTTTTCATATCATAACATTCAGTTTTGGAAACTGAGTCGATCGGTCCGATCTGATCGGCGATCGGAGTTACGATGAAGTCGCAGCGCTATCTGAGGGGATAATAGTGTATAAATCTCTGGCCAGAGTACTAGAAGTGTTTTAGGTAAATGTGTTTACCTTGTTACACTCGCGATGTCACTATTTGATCTCCAAGATGTATGCATAGCTATCGGATCTATAGCGACTCTCGATTTACCAATGGTCGTTGATCTGATCCGGATATATGGATTGAAAGGACCGTACTGTACGCTAACCACGGCCGACTGGTTCTTGCAGGCACTATCAGTGATACGTAGGGGATCATGGGGCGATGTTGCTAGACGCTTTACCATGATCCGTTGGGCAGGTCCGGAATTGTGATTCCGGAGCCACAATGGTTGTGGGCCCACGGCTAGCTGTATCCCTGAACCATTGAGGGTCACACAAGTACTGGATTCGAGATTCCCCCACGGATACTCAGCTCAATGTGTTGAGCACGAGAAGAGGATTTTGGGGAGTGCGACTTCCTAAAAGTCAACAGGGGTCGAACCGGGATTTGACGCTGTTGAGGGGCAAAACGGTCTTTTTGCGATTTGGGGTTAGATGATCTGAAAAATTGTTTTTCATATCATAAAATTCAGTTTTGGAAACTGAGTCGATCGGTCCGATCTGATCGGCGATCGGAGTTACGATGAAGTCGCAGCCTTCCCAACTCACGTCGCCGCCGTGCGCCGCCCGCCGCCGCCGCTACTTCGCCGGAAATTGTTCCGGCCTAGTTTTTCGAGGAGTATTCGTTCGTGCTGATCTCGTCAGGGCTTCTAGTGCAGCCTGACGAAGGAGTCTCGGATCTGGTCATGGACCTGATTGGCGTAAACTACCGCAATCTACCGAGAAGAGCCGGATTATTGTAATACCGGTTGGAGCCAGGCACAAGTGCCAGCGAGTTAACATGCTAAAACGCCCTATGTATGACGATTACTATAATTGTCTGTTTTTCGTATTGATCGTCTCCCGGCTCCCGTTTTTATGTTCTTCCGCTGCCTAGCCGGGGGGCGGATCCGGATCCCCAACACCCTAGTCATGGCATTCACCTTGGCATGCTGTGGTCCTGAGAACTGGGGCTTGGAAGACCGTACAAATCGCGAAGGACCAGACTGCTGGAACAGCCTATGCTGAGCTTCCCCCACCCTCTACTTCTGAATAGGGAAAGAACGACCTCGAGATGACCTATCCGAACGACCCTGCGGTGGACAGCGGTGTGCTGAGATCCAGCCAATGGACACACTCTCGCAAAATATCCATATTCCCCACAAATGTTGCAAACACCCTGAAGCCCTGTACACTGCGTTGAGGGGTGTCTGCCTCCACATTGGCCACAAAAGGTCACCCTAGGACTACTACTATTGCTCGAACTGCCCGAGCCAGAATAACTAGAACCCTGCTTCTTCTTGAACTGATGGCCACGAGGCCTAAACCTGTGGCGCTCAGACTATTGTGCTGACTGCTGGGCTTGCTGCTGTGATGACTGGGGAAACTGGGGAGGTTGCACCCCTGGAACATTGGGACATGAACCTTGCACTGCTGGAGGCTGAACCCGAGACCTGCGGTTCCTCAATCCTTCCTCGATTTCCATTGCCTTGTCCACCGCGTCCGCATAGCTGGTAGGTGAACTCGCAAACACCAAGGAATACAAATCCTCATTTAGCCCTTCCAAGAACCGGTTCCTCTTCACCCTCTCTCGGCCAGACACATGAGGAACATAGGCAAGAAAATAACAAAACCTTCGAGCATACTCACCCACCGACATGGTTCCTTGAACCAAATTATCAAACTCTCGCTCCCGAGCATTCACATAAGACTCCGGAACATACTCCTGACGGAACGCCGTACAGAAACTGTCCCAAGTAATCTCTGCACCAGTCTCCTCGAGCATACGTGAAGCACCTCTCCACCATCGCTCTGCATTCCTCCTCAGCTGGAAGGTCACCAAACTTAGTCTGCGCTCATCATCATACTGCACTCTATCAAACAGTTCGGTAATATGTTGCAGCCAGGACTCAGCATCGGAACTACTCTCGTCACCATCAAAAGTCTGGGGATTCATATGCTGAAACCTCGCCATGATTAGTTCCATCACATCCACACGGTCTGCCAGCACATCAACCTCATCATCAACCTGTCTAGCACGCCTACGAACAGGAGAACTACGCTTAATCTCCTCATTATGACCCTCAGATTCTGCCGGAATCTGTCTGGTAGCTCTACCCCTACGTCTAGGCGACATCTAGGCAAACACTAATACAGTAAGATCACACAACAAATATATCACATAGTCAAGCACATGCAACAAGAAAAAAAGTGCCTAGACTCAAGTGTGATCAAACGAATTATAGCTTATCCCAGTTTAAGCTTTGATGCAAAAAATGTAAGGCCGAATGCACAACACAGAGATTAACCAGGCAAAATACAATCGCGGAAGCATTTAAAGAGTGGGTAAAATTTTTCGCTTTAACTGACTTAGAAATCATAATTTAAAAATACAACGATATTTAAAATATTGGTTTTACGACAACTGAAAACCAACAACAGCAGATACAATAACAAATACAAGCATAGCATGACTCCTTAACAGGTACATCCCAAATCAGCAATAGAACATCACATCCTCACAGGGTATTCCCCGGAGACTGCTCTACTGCCTAATATAACTAATATACGTAACTAGGCACTCTATCCACCTCCCAGGGCACCACCAGCTGGACCATCTCCACGACCAGCTGAGAAACCTGTATAACCTGAACAACACACAGGCAAACAAAACAATGCATCCCCATAGGGACATAGGTCAAACCCCAGTACGGAGAGCAACAAATACAGCATGCAGATAGAGCCAGATATAATAGCTATACAATGCATGAGAACAGAGAGATCAGTGGATCCAAAGGACTGCACACAGCTGAATGCCAAGACTGGGAGTGGTCACCGAATGTGTGAGAGAATGGGAGTTACCCAGACGCTCGATCACACATGGTACCAACCACAAACAGATTAGAGGGATGGCCGCAACTCATATGAGGGAATGGGAGCTACCCAGGCTCTCAATCACACGAAGTACCAGCACAAGCTAGAACAAAAGGCCACAACGCATATGAGAGAATGGGAGCTACCCAGGCGCTCAATCACACGCACCCTGTCAACAAGGATTAGCTCAACAACAAAGACCGACAGTTCACAAGTTCTCGGAATCACCAAGAACGGAGCGTACAACATGATATGCGTGTATGCATAATAACAGCTTGCAAGATAACATACACAAACAGATGCAAGCAACAACAGAGGAATAACAGCATACACACTGCTCAACATAGTAGCACACGCTCATTTATACACAAGTCCATCTCAAAGCTATAAGTATAAGCTCACATCCGTACCTTCACTTCTGAGCTATAATTACCACAATCGAGGTCCCGAGCACTCATCTGAAACCTGATAAGCAAAACAACAACAACCAGCTCAGGGACGCAAAATACAGAAACTCTAACTGGGAGCTACGAGCTCAACCAGCTCTGTCCTACCCTTCGAGCACAATAGATAGCTCTAAAAAAAGCGCAAGGTAGGATCTAACATTTACCCAAAGTGTTACCTGAACGGAATATTCAATCGGCCGAAATGCTAACAGACTACACAAGATAGCTCCTTTCGCGATCTTCTTCCAGCTTAACCCAAGCCTTCGAAAATGGTATAATAAGGAACGCCTTGGCAAGAGGAGTCCAACGCTACCACTCTTGCTCCAATCGGAGTCTTCAACCGTCGGCAATCGGAGAAGATAAGGTTCGGTGAATAGTAACTAGGTTATCGCGACAGAAGAGAGTTCGATGTCGGGAGAAGATATATTTTCTATATGTCGGGAAAAGAATTGCGAGACTACAGTCAAAGTTCTCTATATATGCAACATAAGTTTACCAAATCTGATGAACAGTAACCATCGACAACACTGGCTAAAAGCTGATACCCACTCAAATCTGAGTACCACTCCATATCTGGACCATACGCTAAACTAGCGTGCTACTACCAAACGACGTCGCACCGCAATCCAACTAATTCATACACGTGTCTCTCAAAACGGAGTCGCATCGCTCCTAACCAAAACAATCAGGTCCGAATGACCAGATCTGACACCAGCACTGACCAGCGTTCGGGAAAAGAATTGCGAGACTACAGTCAATGTTCTCTATATATGCAACATAAGTTTACCAAATCTGATGAACAGTAACCATCGACAACACTGGCTAAAAGCTGATACCCACTCAAATCTGAGTACCACTCCATATCTGGACCATACGCTAAACTAGCGTGCTACTACCAAACGACGTCGCACCGCAATCCAACTAATTCATACACGTGTCTCTCAAAACGGAGTCGCATCGCTCCTAACCAAAACAATCAGGTCCGAATGACCAGATCTGACACCAGCACTGACCAGCGTTCACTGATACCCAAAATGAAATCGCACTGCCTTCCGGTCTAGACAAGCCGAGACCGGTCTACACCAAACCTTCGAACCAGGCCGGTTCACACAACGCTAACAACTTAGCATCTCAAATCTGGTTTCCTCCAAACGACGGCGTTTCGCTACCCGCACAGGATATTCAACCAGCGTTCCCAGAATGGCTTACGATAACCAGATTTGACCACCAGTCCAAAATACAATCAACCAGCGCCGAAGACGAAGTCACCAAACAAGCACTTCTCAACTCCCAAATCTGACTACTACTACGCAAAACTCTACAACTCTTCATAGTTGTTTCCAAACACACAAATATAGAGACCCGATACACTCACAAAGAATACCAGCTCAAAGCTGGCCTGTCCCAGATCTGCTCCCGCCAAATCTGGCCTATACTAACCAACTAATTAACTTAATTAATCCACAAATCTTTCAGGTCTCACACCAGCACCTAATATAAAACAACTTGCAACATCCACACCAACACAGCTCATAGCAATAGGCCAGATCACGCACTGACCAGCTTAAAAGCACTGAACAGATCTTTCCAAAGCTGTAACCATAAACAACTCTCATTCGGTCTGACAACCACGAACAGCTCTGACACAAGCAGAAAACCACAAACAGCACTGGTCTATACGGACGATACTACCAGCTTACGCCTAATCTTATACATCCAAGCGACGCAGCACAACACTCAAAGTCTGATCCCTCAGCTCTGAGCATCCAGAACATCCCTAAGCTGAACTCAGCTTACGCTCATACAGCGAAATCCCCAAACTGTTTGCCTCTGTGCTGTTATCCCCAAAATAGCTCGAGGCAGAAGACTAAATCCAGCACAATGAAGCAGCTCAGCTCAGAGATGTTCCACTCAGATCAGATCGTGATCTTAGATCATCATAGAGCATTCAGCTCAACTTACGATCTCCAGAACAGTAAGCGCTACATAAGCTAAGCTTACACTTCTCTGCTCATGCCGACCAGCTCAGGTCGCATACTCTCTTCTCAGCTAGCAGTACGTATATCACCTTAGAGTACTCAATTCCGCACGCATCACTCATGTCAGCTAGTGATGCTCTGTTTGGCTTTCGCTATCTCAACCGGACCACAAATCTTTCAGATCAGCTCACGCACCTAGATCTTAAGTTACGTACTCATACCAGCTTGTGATGGTAAACCGAGCTCTCAAGGGTCAGGTCAACTCAGCTTGCGGCGCTGCATCCAAAACTGACATTAGCTCAGAGCGTTGCACTAGACTTGTGCGCACTATAGCAGCAACAACACAGATCATGTTCCCAACACGGCTAAACACAGCACATGCTCATCTGTAAGCTTGCACACGATCTGGTCCATCCCGCATACAACACATCAAGCTTCGAAGCTGAATCTCTCAGAATATGCATCTAGCGTACTCCAAACTGAATAAATTCTCCAGAAAGTACCCATCAGATTTCACCTCTAAGATTAGCACAGAACACTAGAACAACTCAGAACACTAGAACAACTCACTCCGGTGCTGATCTAAACTGCAACCCGATTCAGTTTCCTCTATCAGCCTAGCACAAAACATAGGATCAGGTTGCGTCCGAGCTGATCCACCTCATTCGATACTCCCTAAGGTGAATAATTTCCATTAGTTAACCATTAATCTGGGATGATTAAGACGTTAATCATCTCAGCTAGTTATGGTTCTCACATCCTCTCCACCTTAAGAAATTTAGTCCTCGAAATCAAAAGCAACAGTCTGCACAACCAAAACAGTTCACAACACAGAATGACCAACAAGACACCAATAGTACACAGGGTAGAACTCAGTACTCCAAAAGAAGATGAGGTTACTCTTGCCATCCCTAGGTTGCCACTGCTTAATTAACCTCTTCTCTACGACACCAACTCCACTGCTCCAAAACCCAAGGTACGATCATTTCCTTAATTGTTTCTCATTTCTGTCTAGAATCTCACTGGATATTCAAAATATTTTAGGGTCTGGTCCTTCTCAACTTCATCAATCCACAACACAAAGGGAGGATCTAGCTTGAATTTCCTCGGCTTAGACACATGAAACTCATCATGCATCAACAACAACTCAGCCCGCATCCGCAGACTGCATGCCAAAGAACCAATATGTTCAAATACTCTCATACAGACTAATGAATCTAAGAGCTAACCTACCCTTCATTCTCAAGTCCATCACAAACTAGAGGGAGATACTCTCAAGAAACACACGATCAACAACCTGAAACTCCAAAGATCCACACTTTAAGAGCATAAACTGGAATGGCGGTCTCGTGCAGCCTTCGCTCTTAATTAAATCAGATCCTCTTGGTCCTTCACATGCTGCAGAAATACTGGTGAATACCATTGATTTTCCTCAATTTCTTCCAGTCAGAATGGAAATCTGCACTTCTACCGTGCAATTACCACGAAGAATCTCATCCCAAACATCACTTGGTAGCTAAAATAGCACAAAAACTCTACCAAGTCGAGATATCAAAATCCAACGCTACTACTCGCAGCATTCCTTCCAGAATCTGCATGGTCCACTCAGATTGGCCACCTAGTTGGGTGGTAAGCTGCACTCGTAGCCAATCGAGACTCCAAATCTATCTACAAGCTCTTCCAACATCAGGAAGTACACCAAGAATCCTTGTCGAACCCTGTCGACACAAGTACACCATGAGATCTTGCTACATGGTTGACTTACCACCTCATCATCTTCTTCAATGAAAACCTGTCACACCAAAAGGACAGTAGTCCAGCATGCCCTAAGCTGACTCCAGCACAGTTTAGCTTACCAAACTACACAGACAACTCAGACCGGAAAGGCCAATGATCCGCAAGAACTCTAAGCTGCTACTCAGCTCAAAACGTCCAGCTTGACTCAAAGCTGAAAGCTCAAATCATCATGAATCACAGCAACACGCTACAAAATCAGATAGCTCTACTCAGCTCACAAGAGCCTAAGGATAGCTCGCGATTCATGATCGAAGATTCCATCTAAGCTGATCCATCATACTTCAAATCCAAGGCCTCACTCGCTGCATAGATCAGCTCAACACAAGTGCCTGATGGATAGACTCATATCCACTGCTCCAAGCAAAATCCTATCCCACTGGGTCAGTGGCAGCATCGTCCTAGCTATCATCGAACACTCCTAAATTTAGCAGGTTCACATCGGCAAAGGAACTCTAGAAGTCGGGGAAGATCCTGGAGCCAACTCAATGCCGAACCAATCTCTTGTTCCTAAGGAAAGGTCTAAGAACCTCATCTGAGAAGATGTCAAGGGCTACCAAACAACGGGGATGTCACCACCACCTTCTCCTCAAACTTACCAACACAATTCAGCGCTATCTCATGAGACAATCTAACAAACACCAGCATGAGTATCACTAGACACCACATCACACAACAAGGTGTGGTATAATCAACCCACACTCAAACACAACAGAGCAGAAAACACACATGTGCGATGTTCTCATGTCAACAAAAAACTCAAGCAGGATAATCCAATAGAAAATCAAGTACCTGCGATCACTCCTCAAACAAATCATCAGCTTTCTCCCTCGACAAAGCTTCGCATGAGCTTGCTGAGGTCCCGAGTGCTGAGGTTGAGAAAGCCCTATTAACCTGGACGCTTCAGGTGGTTGATAACTTGATCGCTGGGGCTGAGCAGGGGAATGCAGTATCCACGAAGGATCACCAGAAAGACCCTACGACAGGTTAGAACGCTGTCCTCTTGTAGGACACATCCTCGAAAAGTGTCCAGTCTGCCCACAAGTATGAAAACCGCCCAAAACTCTCTGACACTCCGAAGATAGATGCTTGCCACCTCACTGACCACAAGTCACTCTCCTCAAAATCGCTCCACCAGAGCTGCCCGAATCGGAAGAACTCGAACAGGTTCTCTTGAACTATTTTCCTCTTGGTCTAAAACCTTGAAGATTAGAAGATTGCAGTACATGAGAAGGCTGGGTAGGAGGCACACAAGACAGAATAGGAGAAACACCCTGCCCAGCTGTTTGTCGAACACGAGCTTGTCTATTTGAAAGAATCTCCTCGATGTCTATCGATCGATTCACAGCATCAGCATAGGTGGAAGGGGAAGCTGCTAACACCAAAGGATAAAGGTCCTCTCTCAAACTTCCAAAAACCTGTTCCACTTCTCCCTCTCTCGACCAGAAACATGGGGGACATAGGCGAGAAGGGATTGTTGGAACACGGTGGCGGATCCGGATCCCACTTCCCGGGGCGCAGCGGAAAAACAAAAATTGACCGGAAAGTGTTCAATACATTAACATAAATCTACAAAAATTTATAGGGTGTTCGTAGATAGTTACCTTGCTGGTGTCTAGGCGCCTGGCTCCAACCAGATTTACAAGAAAACAGGCTCTTCACGGTAGGTGGCGGTAGATTCTCCAATCAGGTCCACGACCGGAATCAGTCTTCCTCCGTCAATCTGCACTAGAAGATGTGACGGATTTTAGCACGGACGGAAACTCCTCGTCAAGCTGATCGGAACAAGTCCGATCATGGCAAGAGGCGGCGGAGGGCGGCGGCCGGCGGCGGTGGTTGGAGTGGCCGGCGGCGGTGTGGCTATGAGAGGAAGGGGGCGGCCGTTTCTTAGGTCTAGGGTTGTAATGTGAGTTATGATTCTAGTGATTAAGGCCCTAGTTGAGTACTAACATATAATTAGTATACATGGGCTTGAACCGGCCCATTGGACTTGGGTCAGGCCCAAGTCTATGTATGAACATTCGCTT
This sequence comes from Dorcoceras hygrometricum, assembly GCA_001598015.1. Taxonomy (NCBI): domain Eukaryota; kingdom Viridiplantae; phylum Streptophyta; class Magnoliopsida; order Lamiales; family Gesneriaceae; genus Dorcoceras; species Dorcoceras hygrometricum. Next base: position 107,905 of record KV010231.1, on the reverse strand, counting down.
CGTTTAATTCACTGCGGTTTCATCATAACTCCGATCGACGATCAGATCGGACCGATCGAATCAGTTTCCAAAACGGAATATTATGATGTGAAAAAAAAAATTTCAGATTACCTAGTCCAAAATGACGGTTTTGCCCCTCAACAGCGGGAAATCGCAATTTGACTCCTGTTGACTTTTAGGATGTCGCACTCCCTAAAATCCTCCTCAAGTGCTCAACACATTGAGCTCAGTTTCCTTGCGGGAATCATGAATCCAGTACTTGTGTGACCCTCAATGGTTCAGGGATACAGCTAGCAGTGGGCCCACAACCATTGCGGCTCCGAAATCATAATTTCGGACTTGCCCAACGGATCATGGTAAAGCGCCTAGCAACATCGCCCCATGATCTCCTAGGTATCACTGATAGTGCCTGCAAGAACCAGTTGGTCGTGGTTAGCGTACAGTACGGTCCTTTCAACACATTTATCCCGATCAGATCAACGACCATTGGTAAATCGAGAGTCGCTAGAGATCCGATAGCTATGCATACATCTTGGAGATCGAATAGTGACATCACGAGTGTTACTAGGTAAACCCATTTACCTAAAACACTTCTAGTACTCTGGTCAGAGATTTAAACACTATTATCCCCTCATATAGCATAGGATATCCACGTATGAGAGCGAGCGGTGAATCCTCGACAACGAAGCACGACTCCTACATGCATCGGGATCTCACCCAATCCCACCGCCGTATGACCCCAAGTGAGTCGGCAAACGGGTAAAAGTGAGACGCCTATCATGTAGAGTCTCAATGACGTTTCGAGTAGTGAGGACTAATCAGTACAACCAAGACCTCGGACTTATCCACTCGACAAATGGTAACCACTTGGAAAGTCCGAACGAGGGTAGTTTGATAGATCACCAGGTCACTATACATCTGCATGCTCAGAACATCACAATGTTCCCTACCAATGAAACATGGTACTTTGCATCGCATATGCTAGTCTCGAACTCGGGCCGCCTTATCCTCATTTTGACGGCCCAATCGACTAGGAACGAATTCAGAATACACAGTGACTATTAGATGTGTTTCATGATAGCCATCATATCCACTATCACATCTAACATACACTATGGTGCATTCTAGGTCTTTATCCAACACAATTGTTAACATTATATAACACAATGAAAATAAAGAATGCCATAAATAAATGCGTATTTCATAAATAAAGATTATCATATACAAGAGTCTATAGAACCCACACGCCGCAAGTTGGCTAGTTGGGCATCTACTCTAACAATCTCCCACTTGCCCTATAGCCAACTACTCATCAGACGCAGTCCCATTGTTTCGCGATGTTTTTCAAACAACGGTCCTGGCAAGGGCTTCGTAAGTGGATCAGCAACGTTGTCCGTAGAGGCGACTCTCTCAACTGCTATGTCAGCGATGTTTTTCAAACAACGGTCCTGGCAAGGGCTTCGTAAGCGGATCATCATTGTTTTTCCGTAGAGGCGACTCTCTCAACTGCTATGTCAGCTCTAGCCACAATATCCCGGATTATGTGGTATTTCCTCAGTATATGTTTGGATCTTTGGTGAGACCTAGGCTCCTTTGCTTGCGCAACGGCACCCGTGTTGTCGCAGTACACCGGGATTGGACCAACTCCATCAGGAATGACGCCCAACTCTTGGACGAAATTCCTTATCCAAACCGCCTCCTTAGCAGCAGCTGATGCTGCGATGTACTCAGCCTCAGTGGTTGAATCCGTGATGGTGTCTTGCTTGGAACTCTTCCAAAAGACAGCACCACTATTGAGCATGAATACAAATCCAGAGGTAGATTTCGAATCATCCACGTCACATTGGAAGCTAGAATCAGTGTATCCTTCCAATTTCAGTTCACCACCCCCATAGACCATGAACATATTCTTAGTTCTTCGCAAGTACTTAAAAATATCCTTCACAGCCTTCCAATGCAATTGGCCGGGGTTGGCCTGGTAGCGGCTCGTGACACTCAGAGCATATGTGACATCCGGTCTAGTTGAGATCATGCCATACATAATACTACCTATTGCCGAGGCATATGGCACACGTGTCATACTCTCTATCTCCTCATCAGTCTTCGGACATATCGACTTAGATAGAGTGACCGCATGGCTCATAGGTAGGTGTCCTCTCTTGAACTCTTCCATAGAGAACTGTTTAAGTATGGTATCGATGTAGGTAGCTTGGGTGAGTCCGAGCATCCGTTTTGATCTATCCCGATAGATCTGTATTCCAAGAATATAGGATGATTGAAACATACTACACCTCTAGAAATTTTTTTTTTTTTGAAGCCGACGTGGAATATTATTTAATGAAAGCGATAAATAAAAACCATAACTTAATCATTAAAATAACATCTCAACATGCGATAAAACGACTGCGAAAATCCTTAATCCACGTCTCAAAAGCTAATCATAAAAATCAGAGTACTCAAAAACTGTTTGCGGAAAAACTGAACATGTTTAAAAGTAGGTAACATTGAATAACTAAGCGGTCATGGGGTAACTGCCGCAGCGGAGCATCAGACGTCCTCACCGCCGGTCGGAGTAATATCATCAACATTATCATGCTCACCTGCACCATATAAACCTAGTGAGCCTAAAGGCCCAGCATGCTATATCCGCTAATAACAAGGTACATATAGTAAAACCACATACAAGCACATAAGCGTATGAACATAATTTTCATGACATGCGTGCATTAAAAGATCTTAAAACGTTAAATCATGCTGTAGTAGTACATAAATCATCATAACATATATGTTAAGGCATAACATAATACATAACATAACTTAAAAGAACATGCGAGTCGTATCCATGAAGTGAGAGCCGTTAAATTCGATTGATCAATCTATAAACCAACGTACGTGGCGGTGTGGTTCACCCGACCTTACCTCGGGATCCCTATATGTCACACCTCTATGCTTGCCACTTCACCATGTCGTGATCACATGGATCCATAGGCTCATAATCGTTATACATTAACAGGGGATCCCCGGGCCCGGCTACCCGGCTAACTCCCATCGTTACTTTGCCCCACAACACTTCAATTTCTCAAAATATTTTCATTCATGCCTTAACATTCTTTAAACTTTCATGATGCATGTGTTTCATAAAAATCATGCAACTTTAAAACCTTGGCCCATCAATATATTCTAATTTTCTTAAAACATTACATACTTAAATACATAACATAATACATATAAAATTAAATGTATATTAATGGGCCTATGCATTATTTTCTCGGCCCGATCAAGGACTGGCTCAAGTGACTGGCCCGCTAACTCTAAGCTCAAAGCCTCAACTAGACATAAAATAAATTCTAGGTCCAACTCAAAATGGCCCAACAACTAAGGACAAACCCTTTTTTAAAAATCGTTTGAAGGACTCGGCCCAATATCGTTTAAAAGGCTTTAAACTTATTAAAATAAATATCGGCCCAAAATCCACTAATTTGGTTAAAAACTCAATCTAATTAAAAATTCCAGCAACTTAAAATAGATTTTGGCTTAAAATCATTGACCCTAAGTCATTTGACCAAAAACTAAATCTTAACTTAAAAAGTCGACTTGACCCGATAAAAATGACTCGAACTTTAAAAATAAAATAACCCGGCCCAAAAATAAAATAACTCGGACCGAACTTAAAAATAGTGACTCGACACTTAAACCACTCGACCCGACCCGATTGGACCGACCCATCGGCCCAAACGAACCGGCCCAAACCAAACACTCAACTCTAAACCTAAAATACACTCTCCTGCACAAGCTGCCGCCGCGACCAGTCTCTGGTTGTTACCTTCGTTCTCCCTGCTCCGGCCACCAATGCCGGAGCCCTTCCGACTGGATCACCCCCAGGTCCAGGCGGTTCTAACGTGACCGACCGTGCCTCAAACCGTGACCTAACCAGCTAGATATGGTCGCTACAAGTGGACGCACCAGCCATACCGCGCTGTCGCGACCACCTGATGGTTTTCACGTTCGTTCTCCATACTCCGGCCACCAATGCCGGAGCCCTTCCGGCTGAACCACTCCCAGATCCAGGCGGTTCTAACGAGACCAACCACAGCCCCAACCGAGCTCGAACGAAATAGAACGAACGCTGGGAAGGAGACGCACGCGACACGCACAAACACACACTGCGCGGTGTGCGACATCAAGCCATTGGTTCGACCACAATTCCACCACTTCGAACCACGACAAGCCACTCCTAGGACCACCATGAACCACTTAACCATGAGCCAAGACCCCTCAAGCAGCCCATGAACCGAAGCCATGCAAAAAGGATCAAAACCGTGAGGTGCACATATGAGTACATGCATGATCATGAACATAAACCTTGAGATCTGAAACATTCACTGGTCAAACCGACAGTATAGAGAAAAGTAAAACAAACGAAGTACGTATGATATATGCAACGTTTTATGCAATGCATGTTCGATAGCAAGAAACATCGGGTACCAAAATAGAGGTCAACGAGAGGGTCATTAGAAACATGTGGCAACATCATCAGAAATTTGGTAGATACTCTGGTGTTCCCAACAAAAATATATGTGGCTCATCGTCGAGAGTGACTGGAGCTACCCGCTCGGCCACGACGACAAACAAAGGTACACTATAACTACCAGCACCACCTATCCAGGCCACAAAAAGCTGAGGTGGTGGGAGCGACTTGGTGCATCCTCAGTGCTCTCCCTCATGAGTATGATATACAAAAATAACTCCAAGAGAGTACAACTAAAAGCAAAGCATCATAATGCAACATGTGACAGGAATTCTCAAGGATCAATATGAAATGCACATGCTCAATGCCCATGACACGTAAATTCACAATCACATGTCAATTATAATGCAGGAAACAACATATATCAATACACAAAGCACATAATCATAGTCTACAAAAGCTGTAAATACCAGTTCCAAATCCGTACCTCAACTCCTGACCACAATACCTCACAACAACTCTTGGGAAGAACAGAACACCAAAACGAAACAGCTCACGTGAACCCGGCACTTCAACTATCAGGGTGGAGAAATCACACCAAAAATGACAAGAGTTTTCAGCAGCTCGGGAAGCTTACACCACCAACTACAATATGCTATAACCCAAACGAAATCAGCTCAAGGAAAACAACCAGGACATGACCTTGGGCAAACAGCTCATACTAGCTCAATCCTACTCCAACCTAAACCATACTGGTCTCAAAACAAAGCTAAGGAGAAGAGTATCAACTTACAACTCACGACGACATGAATGGAAAAGCCAAAAGTCGTAAAATGCGAATAAAAGCTCGCCTCTACCAAAGTCGTGCTTCTTCTCCGACCAATCACTGGCTCCAAGATGGTAGGAAAATGACGGGTTTGGAGAGAGGATTCCAACTGTACCAACCTTGCTCTAAGCTGAGCCGTCTACCGTCAGCTATCAAAAATGATAAGGTTCGAGTGAACAGTGTTTAGGGCTTCGTGATGGGGACATCAGCTTGGGCGCTCAAGGTATACGAAATATCTAAGTGTCGGGAAATGGCTAACACTTGGTGAAAGTCTAAGTATATAACTAAGTTCTCCCGATCTGATCTACAGTAACCACCGATCAGCTCAGGCCTCTAAGCTGATATCAGCTTGGGACATCCAGTATACTCCAAGCCGACTCTCCATTCAACCAAATCGATACGCTACAATCAGCATGCGCAACAACACATCAAGTCAATGTCAACAGATCGGCACGGGACTATCAGATCAGCTTAGCGCTAGCCAAACAGCACGACAGTATCAACACGCTACACCATCCAGCTGAGGCATCAGATCAGCACGCACTATTCGAACCAGTACGCATTATCTAACAGTACAGTACTACCAAACCAGTCCAGCTTGTACTAGATCAGCTTAGCTAGCACCAGATCAGCACGGCTCGATCAGCACACAACTCGATCAGCCTAATACAACTCGATTATGTCAACATGCTCGATACATTTCAGTACGATCGATCCATCTCGGCACTGTTCCATCAGACAACATGCTTCAATAGCTCAGCTCAGCTCAAGCAACTAGTCCAGCTCGCGACCGATCTGATCCATCTAACCATAAACTTCAAATTCATAGCTATCGTGTTTCTATTGTATTTCATGTTAATGAACGGGGTGTCAAATTCACCCAAATGATGATGTCATTTGAAATCTACTCTACTAATATGTAAATAAGAAATATAGGAATTAAAAATGTATCTTCCATTTAAATAATCGAATTAATGTACTTCAAACTTTCCATCCAAGCGCAACCTGACTTTTAATTTCCAATAAACCTACATGTGTTGTCTGAAATTCATTAATCAAATTGTTCTCTAAAGCACAGTGTCCTTTACATTAAGTACAAATAGTGGCTAAATTCTTGTTCTTCTCAATGTCGATGTCTTCTCAAATTCTTGTTTCGAGTTTTATATCTTTTGTTTTTTCCCAAGTTATGATTGCTCAATTCCTCAGTGTCCCTTACATTAAGATCAAATTATTTACCTCGGGAGACAACATTGTGTCGTCTATTGGCATCAATCGGGTTCATAATATCCTTAAACGTATCAATCCATGTCCATATTGATGTAACTTATGTTAACGTAATTAATATCCACTCCAAAATTTGTCATCCTATCATTTTAGTTCATCAAATGACCATGGTACCCTTTATGCTTTTCTAACATTTTAATCAATTGTCATCTAGTAATATTAAACTTTCCGTTTCATTTATATAATTACATAGAATAATATTTTTTATTTTTTTCAATGTAATATTATTAAAAATTTGCTAGAATCCAAACTGCTATCTTGTAAACGATAATATTAAATTAAACTCCAGGAATTCGTATTTGTGCTTTAAATTTTAGGATTTATTTAGTAGTTTTATCATCTATAAAAAAATTTATTGATTTCATCAAAAAAATTTTAGGATCACCAGAAAGTACAAATAGTGGCTAAAGAACTAATTAAAAACAAAGTAAGTTTTAAATGATTTACACATCAGCATTCCACGCTACACATCAGCTCGCAAGCTGTGTGAACTACAAACAGATTACAAACAGAACATGTCTGCAAATAGACTACAAACAGAACATGTTTAAAGTCTCTGTTCAAATACTACAAATAGTAGTTTTATGTCTTGTGCGAGACCTCACTCAACTTATCCGTTTCACTCAAGTCTTGTAAGTGTGAGTGTGTGTGTGTGTGTGAGATTTAGAGTGTAAGCTCAATCTCTCTAGTATTAAATCTCACACACTATGGAAGGTGCTCTCTCAGTTGTCGTCTTCTTCACTAATACTGTAAGGAGTCGAACACTTCTGTTTAAGCTCTCTCTCTGAAATTGTGTTTTTATCTCTTTTCTTTTCTTTCTTCCCTTTTTCGTTATCTCTGCGTCTATCGTGTCTGTATCGCTCTATATATCTTTCGTTGTGTGCCCTCTACTTCATTTGAATCTTCAGTATATATGTAGTCTTTTATGAATTATGACCGTTGAAGGATTACCATAACTGGTGCCTGTTAATCTAATCTTTAGCCATGAGATAAGGCTCTTTCCTTTTTTGGCTTTCAACGGCTCTTCAGCTCTGGCGAAGTTCAGAAACTCTTTCAGCTCGAACAAAGTGCAGCTTTGTCCTCGCTTGTTCTGTTCTCGTACGATCTTCTTTGCTTGACCAGCTCTGGCCTGATCTTCTATGTTCTTCCTCTGAGATGGTCCTCTGAGCTGATCCTCTGATCTGGTCCTCAACTGAGACTTGCTCTGTTCTGCTCTTTGACTCAATCTTGCTTCTTCTTCTCCTCAGCTGATCCATTTCTCTCTCTAAGCGTTCTTGCTCTAATATGCTCTAATCTGCTTCGTTCTTCTTTGTACAGCTTTGAGCTGCTTCGTTTTCTCTGTACAACTCTGAGCTGTTTGAGCTGTTCTGCTATGATCTGGTATGTGCTGCTCCAGCCTATACCTCTGAGCAGATCTCTCTGAGCTGTTATGCTCTAAGCTGAACTGTCCAAAGCTGGTTCGCTCCTCCGAGCTGATCAACTCCTCCAAGCTAATCCACGTTTCTAAGTGTGTACTACACAGTTCTTCGACCCGTAACTCTTGTCTGATCTGATCTGATCTACTTCCAGACTAGACTTGCGCACTAGTGTAGATCATTAGAAACATAAGAGCAAGTTTTTGTTCATCAAAATCCAGATCTGATCTTTTTCACAGATCCAACAAAAACATATCAAGAATTATATCTAGTCACTAAATCTTGTTAAGTTAATCCTATATATGTGAGAGTAGGACTGAGATTGGTGATCACTTGGGAAGTTCTCGTGCTTCAAGCTGCTGACATTGCGTCGTTTGATCTGGTTGACTACATGTGCCTTAAAAGAGTTATGTATGATATTAACTGGTAATACAATCTCTATTGAAGATAGGGTAAACGGCCGGACAAGTGTAAGAATGATATATAAAGAAAATGAAACGTCATCAAGAATTAGATATACACCTGCAGGACTCATGGGCCTAACAACCCGATCCTAACACACATAATATGTGCACTCTGCGCTGCCACATATATAAGGAAATAAAGAAGTTGTATATTGGCTAATGGTTATACCTTTTGACCTAGTGATAAGTGATTGATTCTAACAAATTTCATGCGGAACTTTGAACAACACTTAAACGAACAGTTATCTCAATTTGTTTCAGAGCATTCAAAGCACTCCAGCAACACAATAGATGATATAAATAATGTTTAGTGTGTACTTTAGGGATCCGAGCCACAATTATATATGATTTGTGACATTATTGAATCATCGCAATTGTAACGTATTTTGATAACCTATATATTTCCTTATTATGATTGATTTTTAGGATTCAAGATAGCACGTCTAAATCTATCAATTTTTGACCACTTAATAGTGATAAAATGATTATGCATTGTCAAACCCTAATAAAAAAATATATATGTAACACTTAATAAAAAATATTTTTGATATTTGAATATAATATTTCCAATGAATACAAGTATAAAAGAAACTAAAATACAATCCCTAGAACACAACATATGAGCGAGCCACCTTACACATTCCAATGAGTGATAGTTAACTCAAAAAAACCATTGAAATCACAAGGTTGTAACAAATAGTTTTTTTTAATTTTATTATTTTAGCGTGGTAATTCAAGAAACATCCTCCAAATTTCTAATCCCGAATATAAATAAATAAACCAAACTACAAAACTACGAAAACGAAATCCCGAGCAAACAAGTGGCCCAAGCCATCTAAGCAAAAACCAACGATATTAACGTAAATGTTCTAACTAAACGACACAAAAAGAATCTTGATCTTGCCGAATACGCATTAGTCACCATCCTATAAATCGATTCCACCCCTCCGTCAATCACAGCAAATTAAATTCATTACATTCTATTAGAAGAAATTTAGTTTTTCTGCGAAAACAAAGTGGGAATGGAGTTCACTTGCAAGGACTTCAAGGTCGGGAAATGTGAGGGTGAAAGGCTGGTGGACGGAGAAACGATGCCACTAGTGTTGCAGCCTCCTGAGGGCGACAAAAACGATGTCGAGTCATTGCTCGTGGCATTGAAAGACAACAAGGAATGGTTCGAGCAGATGATAATCAAGAACAGCGCTGTTCTTTTGAGGGGATTTGATGTTAATAGCGCAGTGGAATTCAATGATATTGTTGACGTCTGCGGGTGGGACGATATTCGGTACGTCGGGCCGGCGCCCAGGACGCATATTTACAAGAGGGTTTGGACTGCTAATGAAGGACCCCTATCGGAGTTCATATACTACCATCATGAAATGGTGTTGGTAAATATCAGCATAGAGTCTATACTAATGTCTGTGTACTAAATATCGAGTTTGGAACTATTATTTATGTAGTAAATCTACAATGTTAACATTTTCATAGTCCATAATTCACAACACTTAAGATCAAGGTAAGACAATCTATGGTGTCTTAGTTATAAATCCAAAAGAGATGCCATCCTAAAAGACTTGACTATTGGGTTTTTAACCATTTGAACTTATAATTCACTCTTTGCCAGATTTATCGAACATTTTGTAACATAGTGGTAGTGCCTTGTGTGGACAGATAAAAGAGTTTCCAAAGAAAGTGATTCTATACTGCGAAATACCTCCACCGGAAGGCGGGGAGACGCCTTTCGTGCCTAGTTTTCGAGTCGCTGAGCGTGCTCTAGAAGAGTTTCCGGTAGAGGTAGGGGAATTGGAGAAGAAAGGGCTGAGGTATACTTTCACTGCTCTTAGCAAGGACGACAAATCCTCAATGAGAGGTCGTGGTTGGGAAGATGCTTTCGGAACATCGGATCGTGTGGAGGCAGAGAAAAGGTGTTATGACATTTATTTGTTTTTTCTATTGAAAAGAACTTGAGTATAGTAGAAATAATGGCACCAAACCAACTCCAAGTAGTTTGACTGGCTTACAAGGTTTGATAGTTCAATGGGTAAGACTACGACACACGAGAAGCTGATCATCTGAAATCATGTAAGGTCCATGAGACGATCGGCTGACAATCCTTTATTAGAAGACATGTGAAGTATTTCTCTCGATGTAGCACAGTCAAACTCTAATTCGAAACTACCCTCAGGGTAGCTTCCTAAGAGTGTCATCGAGTTCTCTAAAGCACCTTCACACATTCACACATCCTAACAGCAAATTCAATGCAGGGCAAAGGCACTAGGGATGGATATGGAATGGCTACCTAATGGTGGGGTCAAGACCATTCTAGGTCCAAGATCTTTGACTCGAGTGTTCAACGGAAGAAAAGGGAGACGGATGTGGTTTAACACGATGGTAGGCATGTATGGGAAAGAGCTGAGCTCGGCCACAATGGCCGACGGAACCGAGATCCCAGAGAAATTCGTGAAGAGATGCGAAGAGATTATCGAAGAGGAAAGCATCCAATTCAAGTGGCAGAAAGGTGATGTGCTGTTCTTGGATAACTATGCTTTGCTCCATGGTAGGAGGCCTGGTCTTCCTCCTAGGAAGGTTTTGGTTGCCACATGTAAGTAGAATCAAACAATATTAAAGAATTATGCTGATAAGTTGGTGTGCTAATAAGCTATGTAAGCAAGTTTTCTTTGGCATGGATTATGTATACGATCCATTGTGGAATAAATGGATACGATTATTACGTAAGGTCGTGATCTGAACTGGAATTTGTACGAATTTTTGTGCTTAACTTGAGTCAAAAATATTGTTCATTTCTTGTACTTTCAGCCAAACCGGAAGCATACTAGATATTTTTAACACTCAAATCGATATTCAATTGATTATGACTTATTAACAACCAAAGGGTTTAGAAAATATATGATTTTGAGAAGGGATTAAATTTATAAATTATGAAGTGGACAACAATCAAAACTAGGAATTGGAAAGTGTTTGAAAACAAAGTGAAAAGCTAATAATAGGAATTGGAAAGTGTTTGAAAACAAAATCTAATAATAAGAAACTGGTAGAGTTAGGTATACAAGAGATCTGACTTTTTATTTTCATTGTTTCGTCGAAGCATAATAACCATCTCACCCCACTTTTCAATTTAATTGAATGAAACTGAAGCTAACATAGAATATGGGATTAAGAACACAATTGATCTTTTAAGTCGAAAGCTTATAAAAGAAAAAAAAAAAAGCTTTTCTTCAATGATCGCAACATTCCCTAAATATAATTTCACAAAATGACCCACCGAGTATTAAATTTGAGATTCAATTGTTACAAAAAAAAAAATAACGCACAATTCCCGAGCTAAAAAACCAGTGATCACAAAACTCAGAACAAAGGATTACTAAGTTTCATTCAACCACAAAGCACCAACATAAACCAATGTTAAGTCCAGAAGAGAAAACAAAATCGGCATCAATATATTGGTTTGCCTAAAGAAAAAGAACGAGTAAAAAACCATAAATCTTATTTGCGACAAGAATAATCTCTTTTTGTTTGAAAAAAACAGTCTAAACAAAATTTGAAAGGTTCCGATCCAAAAATTTTAAATAAATAAACTATGATGGTGCAAACTGAGATATAATAACTTATTCTGGACTTAATTGCAACTTCGTGAAAATTCCTGATTGCGCATTATCTAACAAATCGGCTGATATATATACATATATTTTCAATTTCCATTTTTTTATAAACTGGAGGATATGAATTGAAAAAGGTTCAAATTTTATCTGGTCAAATATTTGGCTAAATGCAAATGTATATAAAATCAGATCACGGCTCGAAAGAGAACAACTCGGTTTTTAAAACAATGCGGAAACTGGGTAAAACATTGCAAAATAATTTCATTCAGTTTATAGATACATAAACATATGAAATAACTTATTCATTTCAAAATGAATTATTTCAACTCTAACTGAACAAAAATAGGTGAGCTGAAACAGCACGGAAACGAATGTCCACGATAAACAACCCCGATCTGCCCAGCTCACACCAACTAGCTTTGGCTAAATCTCAACACCTGTACTTAGGAAAACTAGTGAGCCTAGAGGCTGAGCAAATAAAACCTGGAAATAACGAAGGCAGACAGTACATGCTTAAAATAACTTTAAATTGATAAGTTGTAAACTAATAAGTTCGTAAGGTGATAAACTGTAACTGGTAACTGAAAACTGGAAAACTCAAAAACTGATAAAGCATAAACTGAACATGCTTGAACATTCTTCAAAACATTTAAAGGCATTTAAAGAAAGTAAGCTTTAACAAAAAATTTGCTCAATTCTGTAGTTGTAAACAACCACGTTCTAAGTTCTTATTTTCTGTTAGTTATGGCGCAGAAGCTCTCCTTAGGTCAGTCGCTTGAACAAGCTATCATCTGAAAACCGGAATTGGGGAATAAATCCCAATCTTTACTGTGTGAAGGGGCACACTGGTTCGTCAACCAGCATCCTCACCCTCCTGTGCTGACCGTCTGTTATCTTTGCGATAAATCACTTTAAACTTTTGAAATCTGCTTCCTTCAAAACTTTATAATATATGACAGAAAAACTTCTATCATTCCTCCTTCGTCACATTGTCGTATATCATTAAAACATCTTCTCTGCTGAAACTTTCTTTAAACTGCTTTACTCTTATCTGAATAAGATTGATTACATATATGGTTTCCTATTTAAAACTCATTTTATGTTTGAAAGCTACTCGGAGTACATCGGAGTTCAATTGAAGAAGAAACTCGAATCAGCTCAGGCTATAGAAATGAATAACGAATAGCAGAGCTCTAAGCTGAAGAACTATCTCTTAAAATTTGGTATAACTTCGAATAGATTAGAGTTATACCTTCGAATCAAAGCTAAATGAAAGAAGAATTAAACGTGAGATCTGTTAGAGTAGATGCAACTAGCCAACTTGTGGCGTATGAGTTCTTATTGACTCTTTGTATAACGATCTTTATTTATGTAATTCGTATTCTTTTATGGCATTCTTTATTTTCATTATTTTATAATGTTAACAATTGTGTTGGATAAAGACCTAGAATGCACCATAGTGTATGTTAGTAATGATAGTGGATATGATGGCTATCATGAAACACATCTAATAGTCACTGTGTATTCTAAACTCGTTCCTAGTCGATTGGGCCGTCAAAATGAGGATAAGGCCGCCCGAGCTTGAGAATAGCATCTGCGATGTGAAGTACCAAGTTTTATTGGTAGGGAACATTGTGATGTTCTGAGCATGCAGATGGATAGTGACCTGGTGATCTATCGAACTACCCTCGTTCGGACTTTCCAAGTGGTTACCATTTGTCGAGTGGATTAAGTCCGAGGTCTTGGTTGTACAGATTAGACCTTATTACTCGAAACGTCATTGAGACTCTACATGATAGGTGCCTCACTTTGACCCGTTTACCGACTCTGTTGGGGTCATCAGGTGGCGGGATTGGGTGAGGTCCCGATGCATGTAGGAGTCGATGCTTCGTTGTCGAGGATTCACCGCTCACCTTTGTGCGTGGATATTCTATGCTATCTGAGGAGATAATAGTGTGATAAATCTTTGGACAGAGTACTAGATGTGTTTTAGATAAATGGGTTTACCTAGTAACACACGCGATGTCACTATTTGATCTCCGAGATGTATGCATGGATATTGGATCTCTAGCGACTCTCGATTTACCAATGGTCGTTGATCTGATCGGGATATATGTGTTGAAAGGACCATACTGTACGCTAACCATGGCCAACTGGTCATGAAGGGACTATCAGTGATACCTAGGAGATCATGGGGCGATGTTGCTAGGCTCTTTACCATGATCCGGTTGATCTGATCGGGATATATGTGTTGAAAGGACCGTACTGTATGCTAACCATGACCAACTGGTTCTTGCAGGCAATATCAGTGATACCTAGGGGATCATGGGGCGATGTTGCTAGGCGCTTTACCATGATCCGATGGGTCAGTCCGAAA
>KV010231.1:62532-85110 GCA_001598015.1 Dorcoceras hygrometricum | reverse complement strand
TGCGAGGCAGGCACGCACATCAGGCGCGAGCATATGCGCGCAGCGGCGGGTGGTTGCTGCCGCCCACGGCGGCGGCCGGCGGCCATCAAAAGTTTTTTTTTTGTTTTAGATTTCAAATTACGAGATCTACATGCAATTCAGGCAACAATGTATTGAAGGATCCGAGCCTATGCTCTGATACCACTGTTGAAACACGGTGGCGGATCCGGATCCCACTTCCCGGGGCGCAGCGGAAAAACAAAAATTGCCCGAAAAGTGTTCAATACATTAACATAAATCTACAAACATTCATAGGGTGTTCGTAGATAGTTACCTTGCTGGCGTCTAGGCGTCTGGCTCCAACCAGATTTACAAGAAAACAGGCTCTTCACGGTAGGTGGCGGTAGATTCTCCAATCAGGTCCATGACCGGAATCAGTCTTCCTCAGTCAATCTGCACTAGAAGATGTGACGGATTTTAGCACGGACGGAAACTCCTCGTCAAGCTGATCGGAACAAGTCCAATCACGGCAAGGGGCGGCGGCTCTTGGAGTGGCCGGCGGCGGCGTGGCTATGAGAGGAAGGGGCGGCCGTTTCTTAGGTCTAGGGTTGTAATGTGAGTTATGATTCTAGTGATTAATGCCCTAGTTGAGTACTAGCATATAATAAGTATACATGGGCTTGAACCTGCCCATTGGACTTGGGTCAGGCACAAGTCTATATATGAACATTCGGTTCGTTTAATTCACTGCGTTTTCATCATAACTCCGATCGACGATCAGATCGGACCGATCGACTCAGTTTCCAAAACTGAATATTATGTTGTGAAAAATAATTTTTCAGATTACCTAGTCCAAAATGACGGTTTTGCCCCTCAACAGCGGGAAATCGCAATTTGACCCCTGTTGACTTTTAGGAAGTCGCACTCCCTAAAATCCTCCTCAAGTGCTCAACACATTGAGCTCAGTTTCCGTGCGGGAATCATGAATCCAGTACTTGTGTGACCCTCAATGGTTCTAGGGTGTAATGTGAGTTATGATTCTAGTGATTAATGCCCTAGTTGAGTACTAGCATATAATAAGTATACATGGGCTTGAACCTGCCCATTGGACTTGGGTCAGGCACAAGTCTATATATGAACATTCGGTTCGTTTAATTCACTGGGTTTTCATCATAACTCCGATCGACGATCAGATCGGACCGATCGACTCAGTTTCCAAAACTGAATATTATGTTGTGAAAAATAATTTTTCAGATTACCTAGTCCAAAATGACGGTTTTGCCCCTCAACAGCGGGGAAATCGCAATTTGACCCCTGTTGACTTTTAGGAAGTCGCACTCCCTAAAATCCTCCTCAAGTGCTCAACACATTGAGCTCAGTTTCCGTGCGGGAATCATGAATCCAGTACTTGTGTGACCCTCAATGGTTCAGGGATACAGCTAGCCGTGGGCCCACAACCATTACGGCTCCGAAATCATAATTTCGGACTTGCCCAACGGATCATGGTAAAGCGCCTAGCAACATCGCCCCATGATCCCCTAGGTATGACTGATAGTTCCTGCAAGAAGCAGTTGGTCGTGGTTAGCATACAGTACGGTCCTTTCAACACATTTATCCCGATCAGATCAACGACTATTGGTAAATCGAGAGTCGCTAGAGATCCGATAGCTATGCATACATCTTGGAGATCGAATAGTGACATCACGAGTGTTACTAGGTAAACCCATTTACCTAAAACACTTCTAGTACTCTGGCCAGAGATTTAAACACTATTATCCACTCAGATAGCATAGGATATCCACGCATGAGATCGAGCGGTGAATCCTCGACAACGAAGCATCGACTCCTACATGCATCGGGATCTCACCCAATCCCACCGTCGTATGACCCCAAGTGAGTCGGCAAACGGGTCAAAGTGAGACGCCTATCATGTAGAGTCTCAATGACGTTTCGAGTAGTGAGGACTAAACAGTACAACCAAGACCTCGTACTTATCCACTCGACAAATGGTAACCACTTGGAAAGTCCGAACGAGGGTAGTTCGATAGATCACCAGGTCACTATCCATCTGTATGCTCAGAACATCACAATGTTCCCTACCAATGAAACATGGTACTTCACATCGCATATGCTAGTCTCGAACTCGGGCGGCCTTATCCTCATTTTGACGGCCCAATCGACTAGGAACGAATTCAGAATACACAGTGACTATTAGATGTGTTTCATGATAGCCATCATATCCACTATCACATCTAACATACACTATGGTGCATTCTAGGTCTTTATCCAACACAATTTTTAACATTATATAACACAATGAAAATAAAGAATGCCATAAATAAATGCCTATTTCATAAATAAAGATTGTCATATACAAGAGTCTATAGAACCCACACGCCGCAAGTTGGCTAGTTGGGCATATACTCTAACAGGGATTATGTAACGTCCCGAAATCCAGAGTACGTGAGAATGAGTGCATGACTAGGGGAAAATAAGTTTAGATTATTACATGCCATTTTATGTTATTTCTTTATGATTTTATGTTGCATGGTATGCATGTCTTGTTTTTCAGCCTATTTAGTTACGGACACGTGGGCGAGACTAGGGACTACCGGAATGAAAATAATTTAAGATTTTTAAGTTAGTAGATTTTTAAGAATAAATTTATTTTATTTTAAGAAACAATTTCTGGAAATTTGGATTTTTATGATTATTTTGGAGGGTGACCCGTTTTTCGCCTATACGGGCAGTTTTGGTGGATTTTAAGGTGTTTTAAAAATTGAGGGGACTTGGATTTCGAAAATTGGATATTTCTTAAGCCAAGATAAAGATTTTGATTAGCTTTTCAATTAAATGGAGGGGCAAGCATGTCATTTTCCTTCTCTTTTCTTAATTAAATTATTTGGGGTCAAAATTGTCACCTTCATTTTTCATAACACCAAAACTTAATTAAAATATAACCTCCACACATCAAACCTGTCGTCCCCCTACTCTTCTCCTCTCTCAAGTTTCGAAAATTTCTAGACCTTGGTGAATTTTGGTGATCCAAAGGCGGTGTGCCCCGATCTCGTGTGTACAACGTCAATAACTCGCAGATCTACCTTTCATACGAATCAGGCATGTAATATCTATTTTTTTTCTCACCATTTAAGCCATATTAAACTGTTTTTAAATTTTAATGCATGAATTGTATGTGATTTATTCAGATCTATGCTCCATGTTTGAGGATCTCGTGTGTACAACGTCAATAACTCGCAGATCTACCTTTCATACGAATCAGGCATGTAATATCTATTTTTTTTCTCACCATTTAAGCCATATTAAACTGTTTTTAAATTTTAATGCATGAATTGTATGTGATTTATTCAGATCTATGCTCCATGTTTGAGATCCATGCATAAATCATGATTTTCAACACGTGTTTCATTCGTTTCTTGTGATTCTTCGATCATATTCGGTTTATGGGGAAGGTTTTCGGTCCAAATGTGATCCAGGTAGTTATTAAATTGATTTAGGATCACGTAGGTCCAAACGGTAAGCGATTTTGTCAAGGAATGAATTAGTTGCGAATTTTATGATCAGCATATGTCCTGACTTGTTATCTGTGCGGGACAGTAGAGTTGTTCGGGTCAGGTAGGTCGATCCATGCAGCCTGTGTGGTTGAGGTTGATTTCCGGAGATAGCCCATTGAGTTAAGGTCATGTAGGTCCAAACGGCGAGTGATTTGGTCGAGGAACGATTTAGTTATGAATTTTGTGGCTAGCATATGTCCTGGTTGCAGTCTGCACGTGAGCAGTAGTCTTGCGAGCGTCGGGTTTGTCACGGACTGAATCATTTTTTAATTTTGTTTGTTCCAGGGACTAGTACATTGAGTTAGGGTGATGTGGGTCGAAACAGGAAATAATTTGGTTAATAATGGAGTTTTAATGATTTTTTCCATTTTGTCGCTCGAAATGAGCCTCGTCGGGTCATTTTTGTGAAAATTAACATTTCGAGCCTTAGGGGCTGCTAAAGTTCGTGGATGATTTTATTTGATGTTTTAAGCATATTTTAAGATGATTTCCAGTATTTTTAGAATTTATTTGATTTATGGGATTTTTGGAAATTTTAACGTATTGGCCGAATATTTTAAAGTAAAAATCCTTTTATTTATGAGACTAACACTTTTATCAAATTTTGGTCAATTGGTTTTTATTTAGTCAAATTTAAAATGTTTGAATTTTTAGCAAATGAGTGAGTAAATTAGAAATTTTAAAGGTTTAATTTTATGTCTTGGACCGTCCGTTTCAACTGGACCGGTTTGGCTGGTTGGGTTGGAACGGGTCGATTCGTCGTGTGTCGAGTCAAAAAATTTTGAATTTGGTCCGAGTTATTTAATTATGAACCGGTTATTTTAATTTTTAGTCAAAGGTCCAATTTTAAAGAAAAAGATCAAATGTTTTAAAAGTGAGTCAAACTTTTGAAATAATTAGAGTTATATTTTAAGTTTTTAGTCAAAATTGGAGTATTTTAAGTCAACATTGATTTTTGGATTTTAATTTGGTCAAAATCGGTATTTTGGTCAAAATTGGCCAATTGAGTCAAAATTGATTAAGTTTTCATTTTAAAGTCAAAAATTTGATTAAATTGATTTTAATGTCATTAATTTTTAATTAGTCAAAATTAGCCTTTGATTTCTAAAGTAAAAAATTTAATTAAAAGTAGTCAAGATTTTAAAGGGTGAACATTCGAGTCATTGGCTAAGTTAAGATTCATGTTTAGTCTAGAAGTAGTGGGCCGGGCTCCTCAACCAGTTCTTGACCGAAGTAGAAAATGTAGAAGCTCGTGAATGTAATTTTAATCATATATGTCGTATGCTATGTACGTAAATATTTTAAAGAAAATGATTAAATATACATTAACGGGCTAAGTTTTTAAACTTGCATAATATTTCGAAAATGCATGCATCATGAATGTTAAAGACATGTTCTTTTAAAATACAAAACCCGAGGGATTGAATGATTTGTGACAACTTATGATGAGGGGATGCGGGATACCTGGCCCGTTGAATTTCTGTTCATGTATTACGAGCTTACGGATCCATGTGTTGACATCATGGTGAAGTGGCTGCATAGAGGTGTGACATATACGGATCCCGAGGTAAGGTCGGGTGAACCACACCATCGCGTACGTTGGTTTATAGATTGATCAATCGAAAATTGTCACACTTCAGGATACGACTCATACGTTTTTCAAGTTATGCTATGTCATGCTTTATGTATGAATATGTTATTTATGATATGAAATGTATGAAGCAATGTTTTAAGATCATGCACGCATTCATGTTTTAACGTTATTTTATTACTAGTGTGCTTGCATGCGATTTTATTAGTATGTACCTTGTTATGATATAAGATAGAGCATGCTGAGCCTACAGGCTCACTAGGTTTAAATGATGCAGGTAATGATCCTACTGAGTTTACCCCCACTGGCGGTGAGGACCTCTGAGCGCCTGCTGCAGCAGTACCCCGTGACTGCCTTTGTGTTCCAGTTCTGTTATGATACATTTTTCAGATGTTGGTTTTAAACATGTTCACTTTCAGTATTTTTACTTAGTTGATTTTTATTCCTAACGCTTTTAAATATTCCTTTATTTATATTTGAAATATGGGTGAGAAAATGATTTAGAAATGTTTTAAAAGGGAACGAGCCATACTTTAAGTTTAAGTATTCCGCATATGTTTTTTAAAAAAATAATAATTTCTAGAGTCTGGTTCGTTTCAGTTGGTATCAAAGCGGTGGTTCTGGTGGGGTACTAGCTTGTTGTGTGGAGCTCGGAAGTCGCACTACCAGTCTGTGAGTAATAATGTTTAAAAATTTTTGTTTATGTTTGCATGCTGCATGTTTTAGCCCTGCATGAGTTTTGGCCTTAGAGTTTTAAAATTAGACCATTAGTCATGCACTTAGATTTACGGGATAAGGTTTTGATATGCATGTATGCCTCCCAAACGTGCTATCGGTACGTAACTTAATTTCGGGGACGAAATTTCCATAAGGGGGAGATTGTAACTTTCCGAAATCCAGAGTATGTGAGAATGGTTGCATGAATATGGGGAAAATAATTTTAGATGATTACATGCCATTTTATGTGATTTGTTTATGATTTTATGTTGAATGGTATGCAAGTCATGTTTTTCAGCCTATTTAGTTACGGACACGTGGGCGAGACTAGGGACTACCGGAATGAAAATAATTTAAATTTTTAAGTTATTAGATTTTAAGAATAAATTTATTTTATTTTAAGAAACAATTTCTGAAAATTGGGGTTTTTATGATTATTTTGGAGGGTAACCCGTTTTTCGCCTATACGGGCTGTTTTGTTGGATTTTAAGGTGTTTTAAAAATTGAGGGACATGGATTTCGAAAATTGGATATTTCTTAAGCCAAGATAAAGATTTTGATTAGCTTTTCAATTAAATGGAGGAGCAAGCATGTCATTTTTCCTTCCATTTTCTTAATTTATTCATTAGGGCTCAAAATTGTCACCTTCATTTTTCATAACACCAAAACTTAATTAAAACCTAACCTCCACACATCAAACCAGCCGTACCTTCCTCTTCTCCTCTCTCAAGTTTCAAAAATTGCTAGACCTTGGTGAATTTTGGTTTTTGATTAGCTTTTCAATTAAATGGAGGAGCAAGCATGTCATTTTTCCTTCCATTTTCTTAATTTATTCATTAGGGCTCAAAATTGTCACCTTCATTTTTCATAACACCAAAACTTAATTAAAACCTAACCTCCACACATCAAACCAGCCGTACCTTCCTCTTCTCCTCTCTCAAGTTTCAAAAATTGCTAGACCTTGGTGAATTTTGGTGATCTAAAGGCGGTCTTGTCCCGATCTCGTGTCTACAACATTCGGTAACTCGCAGATCTACCTTTCCTACGAACCAGACATGTAATATCATTCTTTTTCTCACCATTTAAGCCATATTAAACAGTTTTTAAAGTTCAATTCATGAAGTGTATGTGATTTATTCAGATCTATGCACCATGTTTGAGAGCCATGCATGAATCATGATTTTCAACACGTGTTTCATTCGTTTCTTGTGATGCTTCGATCATAGTCAGTTCAGGGGGCTGTGTTTCGATCCAATGGTGTTACAGGTAGTTATAACATTGAGTTAGGATCACGTAGGTCTAAACAGTAATCGATTTGGTCAAGGAATGAATTAGTTACGAATTTTATGATCAGCATGTGTCCTGGCTTGTCGTCTGTGCGCGACAGTAGAGTTGTTGGGGTTGGGCTCTTCTATCCATGCTGACTGTGTGGTCGAGGTTGATTGTAGGAGATAACGCATTGTGTTAGGGTCACGTAGGTCCAAACAGCGAGTGATTTGGTCGAGGAAACAAATTAGTTATGAATTTTGTGGCTAGCACATGTCCTGGTTGCAGTCTGCACGCGAGCAGTAGGCTTGCGGGCGTCGGGTTGGTCACGTACTGGATAAATTTTTAATTTCGTTTTTTCCAGGGACTAGTACGTTGAGTTAGGGTGATGTGGATCAAAACAGAGCGTGATTTGGTTAAGAAATAGAGTTTTAATGATTTTTACCGTTTGTCGCTCGAAATGAGCCTCGTCGGGTCATTTATTTGAAAATCAAGATTTCGAGTCTTAGTGGGTGCAAAATTTCGTGGATGATATTATTTATTATTTTAAGCATATTTTAAGATGTTTTCCAATATTTTTAGAATTTATTTCATTTATGGGATTTTTGGCAATTTTAGCGTATTGGGCCGAATATTTTAAAGTCAAAATCCTTTTATTTATGAGCCTAATAATTTTATCAAATTTTAAAGTCAAATTTTGGTCAATTTGTTTTTATTTAGTCAAATTTAAATGTTGATAGCAAAAGTTGGAGTAAATTAGAAATTTTAAAGGTTTAATTTTATGCCTTCGACCGGCTGGTTCAATTGGATCGGTTTGGCTGTTTCGGTTGGACCAGGTCGATTCATCGTGTGTCGAGTCAAAATATTTTAAAGTTAGTCCGAGTTATTTAATTATGGACCGGTTATTTCAATTTTTCGTCAAATGTCCAATTTTAAAGAAAATGGTCAAATGTTTTAAAATTGAGTCAAACTTTTAAAATAATTAGAGTTATGTTAATTTTTAAGTTTTTAGTCAAAATTGGAGTCTTTTGATTTTAATTAAGTCAAAATTGATTTTTGGATTTTAATTTGGTCAAAATCGGTCTTTTGGTCAAAATTGGTCATTGGAGTCAAAATTGATTAAGTTGTCATTTTAAAGTCAATATTTGATTAAATTGATTTTAAAGTTAAAATTAATTTTATTAGTCTAAATTGATTTCGAATTAGTCAAAAATTGAATTAAAAGTAGTCAAGATTTTAAAGGGTGAAAATTCGAGTCATTGACTAAGTTAAGATTGATGTTTAGTCTAGAAGTAGTGGACTGGGCTCCTGTACCAGTTCTTGACAGAAGTAAAAAATATAGAAGCCCGTGAATGTATATCTAATCATATATGTAGTATGCTATGTACGTAAATGTTTTAAAGGAAATGATTAAATATACATTAACGGGCTAAGTTTTTAAACTTGCATAATTTTTTGAAAATGCATGCATCGTGAATGTTTCAAGGAATGTTAAAGGCATGTTATTTTAAAAGAAAAACCGAGGGATTGAATGATTTGTGACAACTTATGATGAAGGGATGCGGGATACCGGGCCCGTTGAACTTCTGTTCATGTATTACGAGCTTACGGATCCATGTGTTGACATCATGGTGAAGTGGCAGCATAGAGGTGTCACATATAGGGATCCCGAAGTAAGGTCGGGTGAACCATAACGCCGCGTACGTTGGTTTATAGATTGATCAATCGAATATGGTCACACTTCAGGATACGACTCAGACGTTTTTCAAGTTATTATATGTCATACTTATGTATGTATATGTTATGTATGATATTAAATGTATGAAGCAATGTTTTAAGATCATGCACGCATTCATATTTTAACGTTTATTACAAGAATGTGCTTGCATGCGATTTTATTAGTATGTACCTTGTTATGATATAAGATAGAGCATGCTGAGTCTCTAGGCTCACTAGGTTTAAATGGTGCAGGTGATGATCCTGCTGAGTTTACCCCGACTGGTGGTGAGGAACTCTGAGCGCCTACTGCAGCAGTACCCCGTGACCGCCTTTATGTTCCATTTCTGTTATGATACATTTTTCAGATGTTGGTTTTAAACATGTTCACTTTCAGTATTTTACTCAGTTGATTTTTTTTCCGGTTGGATGTTTAAACACTTTTAAATATTCCTTTATTTATATTTGAAGAATGGGTGAGAAAATGATTTAGAAATGTTTTAAAAGGGAACGATTCATACTTTAAGTTTAAGTATCCCGCATATGTTTAAAAAAAAATAATTTCTAGAGTCTGGTTCGTTTCAGTTGGTATCAGCGATGGTTCTAGTGGGGTACTAGCCTGCTACGTGGAGCACTACCAGTCTGTGAGTTTTACTGTTTTAAAGTTTATGTTTATGTTTGCATGCTGCATGTTTTAGCCCTGCATGAGTTTTGGCCTTAGAGTTTTAAAATTAGACGCTTAGTCATGCACTTAGATTTACATGATAAGGTTTTGGTGTGCATGTATGCCTCCCAGACGTGCTATCGGTACGTAACTTAATTTCGGGGACGAAATTTCTATATGGGGGGAGATTGTAACATCCCGAAATCCAGAATACGTGAGAATGAGTACGTGACTAGGGGGAAAATATTTTAGATGATTACATGTTATTTTATGTGATTTGTTTATGATTTTATGTTGCATGGTATGCATGTCTTGTTTTTCAGCCTGTTTGAGTTACGGAAACGTGGGCGAGACTAGGGACGATCTGAATGAAAATAATTTAAGATTTTTAATTTTAGATTTTTTAAAAATAAATTTATTTTATTTTAAACAACAATTTATGAAATTGGAGTTTTTATGATTATTTTGGAGGGGAACCCGTTTTTCGCCTATACGGGCTGTTTTATTGGATTTTAAGGTGTTTTAAAAATTTATGGGACTTGGATTTCGAAAATTGGATATTTCTTAAGGCAAGATAAATATTTTGATTAGGTTTTCAATTAAATGGAGGAGCAAGCTTGTCATTTTTCTTTTCCTTTTCTTAATTAAATCATTTGGGGTCAAAATTGTCACCTTCATTTTTCATAAAACCAAAACTTAATTAAAACCTAACCTCCACACATCAAACAAGCCATCCCCCTCCTCTTCTCCCCACTCAAGTTTCGAAAATTGCTAGACCTTGGTCAATTTTGGTGATCCAAAGGCGGTCGTGCCTCGATCTCGTGTTTACAACGTCGGTAACTCGCAGATCTACCTTTCCTAGGAACCAAGACATGTTATATCTATTCTTTTTCTCACCATTTAAGCCATATTAACTGTTTTTAAAGTTTAATGCAAGAATTGTATGTGAGTTATTCAGATCTATGCACCATGTTTGAGATCCATGCATGAATCATGATTTTCAACACGTGTTTCATTCGTTTCTTGTGATGCTTCGGTCATAGTCAGTTCATGGGGCAAGGTTTTGGTCCAAGGGTGATCCAGGTAGTTATTACATTGAGTTGGATCACGTAGGTCCAAACGTTAAGGGATTTGGTCAAGGAATGAATTAGTTACGAATTTTATGATTAACATATGTCTTGGCTTGTCGTTTGGGCACGACAGTAGAGTTGTTGGGGTCGGTTACGTCGATGCATGTGGCATGTGTGGTTGAGGTTGATTGAAAGAGATAGCCTTTTGAGTTAGGGTCACGTAGGTCCAAACGGCGAGTGATTTGGTCGATGAACGAATTAGTGATGAATTTTGTGGCTAACACATGTCCCGATTGACGTCGATTTATGCCGCCGTTTGGAGCAAGATTGGTGGCGCTGAGCTCGTCTCCTTAAGATCTTTCGATTGGTACCAGTTTGGAGACTTGAGTCGACGTGTTGAGGGAGCGTGAAGTAGTTGTAGAGTTCGATATATTCGCGATTCTAACTAGTGGTTCTTCCGTTCTTGAGAAGCTTTGAGTAAGTGATTCCTTATCGATTTAAGCTTCGATTTAGAACTGGATAGTGCTCTGTAGATTTATGGTAGCTGTTTTAGGCTACGTGGCTTTAGGCGGTAAGCTGAATGAGCCTTGATGTGAGCTGATTATTAGATATCTTGGCAGATTTGAGCTCGTAGGCATCTTCCGTTGAGTTCTTGAAGAGCTAGTAGGGCAGCTGATTTGAGCAGGCTGTCATTGGTGGCGCTGAGCTCGTATTCCTTAAGATCTTTCGATTGGTACCAGTTTGGAGACTTGAGTCGACGTGTTGAGGGAGCGTGAAGTAGTTGTAGAGTTCGATATATTCGCGATTCTAACCAGTGGTTCTTCCGTTCTTGAGAAGCTTTGAGTAAGTGATTCCTTATCGATTTAAGCTTCGATTTAGAACTGGATAGTGCTCTGTAGATTTAGGGTAGCTGTTTTAGGCTATGTGGCTTTAGGCGGTAAGCTGAATGAGCCTTGATGTGAGCTGATTATTAGATATCTTGGCAGATTTGAGCTCGTAGGCATCTTCCGTTGAGTTCTTGAAGAGCTAGTAGGGCAGCTGATTTGATCAGGCTGTCAGGCTCGTGCTCTACTCAGTGTTAAACCACGCAAACATAGCGGAAGCATACAAAAAGTGGCTTAAAATTTTTCACTTTGGGCCTGACGGTTTAAAACATATAATTTAAAATAAAATCGTATTTAAAATATCCCAATTTATAAATACACGATACAACAGTACAACATTTATACAAACACAAATACCAGTACTACAACGGATAACACAATCCCACAAGCACAGGGCATTCCCCGGCTAACAATACTAGTACATATATGCTATACGCTAACTGGGACACTCTATCCACCTCCTGGGGCACCTCCAGCTGGGTCAAAGCCACGACCAGCAGAGAAACATGGGAAACCTGAAAACAATACACAGGCAACAACACTAGCCCCAGAGGACCTCGGGGTCAAACCCCAGTATGGAGATGAGCAATAAACAACATAAGGAAAAGCAACAGATAAATATGAAAATTCTATGCAAGGGATCAAGGCTACAACCGAAAGCATGGAGCCAAAGGATCTCAACAACAGCTCAACAACAAGATCTGATCAAAGGAACAATAATCAGTAGTGGCCACGAGATGGTGTACTGAGCATATGGGAGCTACCCACTCGTCTCAAATACACCGTACCAGATGCCAACAAACAACTCCACCTGCTGTTTCTCACTCATGAGATGTGGGAGCTACCCACTCCGCTCATAGCAGCTAACAAACCCAGCAGGGAGAATGAGGTACGGGAGTTACCCGCTCAGCCTCCAAGGTATACGGGAACTACCCACTCGTCCTTGAACATAGCATCCTGGCACTCTCAATTCAACAGAACAGGCATAGCTAGCAAAACAGGGCTCGACAGCAATATGCGTGTATGCAAATGCAACAGCTGATATCAATATCAAAGGAACAATAATCCGACGCTTATGCTAACAGACTACACAAGGGAGATGTCTTCCCACACCTCACCAGATTCAAGCAAACGTTCGAAAACAATATCCAAATGAAGCGTCTCAGCAAGAAAAGTCCAACGCTACCACTCTCGCTCTCGTCGGAGCTATCTACCGCCGCAATCGAAGAAGATAAGGTTCGGTGAACAGTAGCTAGGGTATCGCGACAGAATTTCGCAACCGGGAAAATGTTCTAAGTGTCGGGAACAATAATAGAGAACAAGGCCAAGCTCCCTATTAAATCTCACTGCTGACACAAACTGGAAACAGATCCACCGACAACTTAAGCTATCGCAACTGATATTCCCGCTCGCAAACAGATCTTGCAATAGATCACACTCTACGCCTAAACAGATCTCTACTAACTCAAACGACTTCACAGAGAACTACTGTCTCAACTGGACACGTCACCCGCTACTCACTGCTGAACACTAACCACTAGGGTATCGCGACAGAGATCAACTATCGGGAAATATCCTAAATATGTAAACTGGATACTCAATTCGAAGACCAAGTCCTCTCTTATAAGCCAAACCTGCTCACAGCTGCTGGAACAGTATCCACCAC
Source organism: Dorcoceras hygrometricum (assembly GCA_001598015.1). Taxonomy (NCBI): domain Eukaryota; kingdom Viridiplantae; phylum Streptophyta; class Magnoliopsida; order Lamiales; family Gesneriaceae; genus Dorcoceras; species Dorcoceras hygrometricum. The sequence continues at coordinate 71,985 of KV010231.1, read as the reverse complement.
ACTTAATCTATCGCAACTGATATTACCGCTTGCAAAACAGATCTTGCAATAGATCCACTCTACGCCTAAACAGATCTCTACTAACTCAAACGACTTCACAGAGAACTACTGTCTCAACTGGACACGTCACCCGCTACTCACTGCTGAACACTAACCAACATTTGTTAGCAACGCTAAAACAGATCTCTCACACAGCTGACGTTAACGCAATTCACAGCTGAGTCTTCTTCGCTAATCCAAAACACCGTCGTTCCAACTAATCCAAACAACGACGTACTAGCACCCGCTACTGAAAGCGCTCTATCTCAATACTGAACGCTATCGATAACAGAACTCATCACCATTGCTGAACACAATCACTACTGCTAACGTCACCACTGATGAGCGCCAACATTTAGCGAAGACCCGAGCTAACTGCTGAACAGAATCCGAGCCAACTCTAACTCTCCAAAATTGTTCTAAAGACAAACAGAACCCGATAGCTTCTCAAAGAACAACAACTCAAAGCTGATCTCGACAAAACCTGATTAATTAACTCAATTAATCTCATCAGCTTTCGGGTCACACACAGGCTGCTGGAGCTATGTTCTGTGTGATATGTCTAGGTATTAGCGGCTTAGAGGAGGTACGAATTGAGCTAGATTTAGCAGCTTTTAAATATCAGCTTTGGAATATTTCTTTCATGTTGAATTGCTGTGATCTGGGTGCTGGTATTTACTGCTTGTTTACGAAGCTGATTATGTGCTCTTATCTGTCTGTGTGCGTATGAGTTATTTGCATTGATATAAGCATGATTCTGCTGTGCACACGCATACATATTGATCCTGATCCTCTTGTGAACTGAATTCCCTTGTGCGTGGTGATCGGCCGGCTGAGCCATAGTGCCTGAAATGTCCAACGCTTATTTGATGTGGTGGGCAGCTGAGTTGTCGTGCCTGAATACCACCAAGCGGCTGATCATTTGTACCTGAATATCACAGGATTTGATTCTGCACAGCTGAGTCATTGTGCCTTGCCTACCGATGATTCTTGATAGCTCTCATGCATTGCACATTTGAGATATTGCATGACTGATATATTTGTTGCTTTTTAGATGATCTTTGTACTGAGGTTTGACCTCGTTATTTTTCCCTGTTTTGGGCCGCTTTGGTCTGTGATTGGCCTTTGTAGGATCTTCAGGTAATCTAGCTGGACCGAGTGGAGCGTCAGCCGGTAGATCTCCGTTTTGAGTCCCAGTTATTTATATTATGTATTGAACTAGGGGATGACCTGTGTGACTATGTATTTGGGGATCTTGATTTGTATCTTACCTGTATTTGTTGTTATTGAGGTGTTGGATTTTGAGTTAAATCCTATTTTGACTATGAATGTATTTTGAGATGATATTTTGGTTCAGGCCCAAAACGAAAAATTTTGGCCCTATTTTAATGCTCCGCATATTTGTGATTAATTGAGTAATTAATCTGTGATTTATTGCATCAGTCCTGACAATAAATGCATCAGCTATAAATTAATGTGATGCTCAAGTATCAAACAACAGACGTGCTGGAAATCAAAAACAGTACAGGTACCTGATATCACTTCTCCAGGCGTGCCCTCTGCTTGCTCCCTGGTCATGGCATTAACTTGAGCCTGCTGAGGCCCTGAGAACTGGGGTTGGGAAGAATGTCCAAAACACGAAGGACCAGGCTGCTGAAACGACCTGTGCTGAGTTTCCCCCATCCTCTGCTACTGAACAGGGAAAGATCGACCTCGAGATGACCTGCCAGAACGACCTTTCGGTGGGACAGCGGTATGTTGAGATCCAGCCAAAGAACATACTCTCGCAAAATGTCCATACTTCCCACAAAGATTGCAAACACCTTGAACCCCTACACACCGCGTCAAAGGGTGTTTACCTCCACATTGACCACAAAAGTTAGCCCTGAGACTGCTACTGCTGCTCGAACTACCTGAACCAGAAGAACTAGAACCCAACTTATTTTTAAATTGATAGCCACGAGGCCTGAACCTGTGATGTCCAGGTTGTTGTGATGACTGTTTGGGTTGCTGAGAACGTTGGGAAGGTTGTGCCCATTGAACATCGGGACGTGTACCTTGAACAACTTGTGAACAAACCCGAGACCTACGGTTTTGCAAGCCTACCTCGATATCCATCGCCTTGTCCACCGCATCCGCATAGCTAGTCGGGGAACTTGCTAACACCAATACATATCTTCGTTTAGCCCTTCCATGAATCTGTTTCTCTTTGCTCTCTCAAGACCGGACACATGAGGAACATAGGCAAGGAGAGAAGAAAACTTTCTAGCATACTCCCCCACAGACATGGTTCCCTGAACCAAGTTAACGAACTCGTGCTCCCGGGAATTAACGTAAGACTCTGGGACGTACTCCTGACGGAACGCAGTACAAAAACTGTTCCAAGTGATCCCCACACCAGTCTCCTCAAGAGTTCGGGATGCACCTCTCCACCAGCGTTCTGCATTAGTTGGAAAGTAGTTAAACTCAGTCTACGCTCATCGTCATACCGCACTCGATCAAACAGTTCTATAATGTGATGCAACCAGGACTCAGCATCGGAGCTAGACTCATCATCATTGAACGTTTGAGGAATCATCCTCTGAAACCTCGCCATAATCAGTTCCATTTCATCTATACGGGTTGCCAACATATCCACCTCATCACCTATCTCCCGTGCCTACAAAGAGGAATACTGCGCTCGCCCTCATCGTTCCGAGCCTCAGATTCTATCGGAATCTACCTAGTATCTCTACCCCTACGTCTAGGTGGCATCTAGAAAACACTAAGACAATAAAATCACACGGCAATATAACACATAGTCAAGCACACGCAAAAAGCCACACAGTGCCTAGACTCAAGTGTGATAAAAAGAATTCGAGCTTATCCCAGTTTAAGCTCTGATACCAAAAATATCAGGCCGGTGCACCAAACAGAGATTAAACACACAATTATAATTACGGAAGAATTAAATAGTGGCTAAAATTTTTCTCTATGGCCTGACTTAGAAAAACATAATTTCAAAATAAACTTATGCTCAAAATACTGGTTTTACACCAAACAAAAGCTACACACCACAGCTACAAATACAACATGTATCGGCATACGAAACCAACAGAAACCAAATCTGTTTACAACGATGGCACATGGCATTCCCTGGAAACAACACCAATAGATATATATATAGATATCTAGGACACTCTATTCAACCTCTGGGGACATCACCAGCTGACTCACCACCACGGCCAGCTGAATAACCTGGAAAACCTGAATGGTACACAACAAACCAAACAGCCCGAAAGGGACGGGGTCAAACCCCTGTACAGAGATCAACATAAACATCAATTAGAAAACAACAGATATAAATGAATGTGCTATGCATGAGAGCTGAATAATTCAAGGGTAGTAGGCTACAATCGAAACAGGAATCCAAAGGAGCTCAAGAACAATCCAACAGCTTACACAGGTCGAAAGATAGAAGTTGCCACGAAGTGTATGAGAGCGTGGTAGCTATCCACTCGTCTCATAGCGGCTAACAACTAAACCAGCAGGGAGATGAGGAGCACGGTATTGCCACTCGTCCTCAATAGAAGCATCCTGGTACACACGTTTATCACAACAACAAACGGCTAACAAGATATGAGCTCAATAGGAAAATGCGTGTATGCACAACAATAGCTTGCAATAACCAGCAGCAAGCAACAACAACACGATATCATACACACTGCACACATACCAGCAATCATACACATATATCCAAGCTTATCCCAAAGCTGTAATACAAGCTAAAATCCGTACCTTAGCTTCTGTGCTACAAATACCACAACAAGAGTCCCGAAAAACTCATATCTGAAACCTGCTTAGCCAAACACGATAATCAGCTCAGGGACAGTAAGCACAGAATATCGTACTGGGAGCCATAGTAATTAAAAATACTAATTAAAACTTCAAACTAAAATTTAAACTTCAAATTTTTGTAATATAAAATCCTCCAATTTTTAAAATGTAGTAAAGTTAATTAAAATTTCCCGTATAGTCGAAAAACGGGTTCCTCTTGACAAATATACATAAAAATCTTATTTTTCATAAATATTGTAATATAAAATCCTCCAATTTTTAAAATGTAGTAAAGTTAATTAAAATTTCCCGTATAGTCGAAAAACGGGTTCCTCTTGACAAATATACATAAAAATCTTATTTTTCATAAATATTGCTTACAATAATAAATTTTTTTTCTTAAAATTCTGAGGGCTTAAAAATTAAAATAAACTTACACCTCGATCGTCCCCAGTCTTTTCCACGTGTCCGGAACTCGATCAGGCTAATAAAATGTCAAGAACATATTATCACTTAATCACATAGAATGACACATAATTTTCTAAAAACTAATTTTCCCCCTAGTCATGCACTCAATCTCACGTAACCAGGATTTCTGGGCGTTACACTAAGTATGCGAGACAGTTTTCTTCCCTTCTCGCCTACGTTCCACATGTTGCTGGCCGAGAGAGGGCGAAGCGGAATAGGTTTTTGGAAGGTTTGAGAGAGGAACTTTTTCCTTTGGTGTTAGCAGCTTCCTCTTCCACCTACGCTGATTCTGTTAATCGAGCGATAGACATTTAGGAGAGTCTTTCGAATAGACAAGCTCGGATTTGACGAACAGCTGGACAAGGTGTTTCTCCTGTGCCGTCTGGGGTGCCTCCTAGCCAGCCTTGTCTGGAGCCACAGTCTTCAAACCGTCAGGGGTATAGACCAAGAGGAAAACATTTTAACAGAACCGGTTCGATTTCTTCCGGTTTGGGCAGCTCTGGTGGAGCGGGTTCAAGGACAGTGACTTGTGGTCAGTACCGTGGTAAGCATCTGACTTCGCATTGTCATGGTGTGTGTGGCTCTTGCTATACTTGTGGGCAGACTGGACACTTTTCGAGGATGTGTATTTCAAGAGGACATCATTCCGACCTGTTGCAGCAGGGTCCTTCGGGAGGTTCTTCGTGGATGTCACATATCCTTGCTCAGCCCTAGAGATCAAGTTTTCAGCTGCCAGAGGAGTCTAGGTTCAGAGGGCCTCCTCAACATCAGCACTCGGAACCTCAGTGGGCTCATGTGAATGGATTGTCGAGGGAGCAAGCTGACGTTTTTCCGGAGGAGTGATTGTAGGTATTTGCTTTGATTTTGGTTTATCCTGTATGAGTTTTGTGTTGACACGAGAACATCACCCACGTGTGTTTCTGCTCTATTGTGTTTGAGTGTGGGTTGAGTCTATACCGCCTTGTTGTGTGACGTGATGTCTAGTGATACTCCTGTTGGTGTGAGTTAGATTGACCCAACTTCTAGAGTTCCTTTTCGATTGTGCACATGCTGAATTGAAGGATTTTAGACGATAGCCAGACCGATGCTGTAGCTGACCTAGTGAGCTAGGGAATTTTTCTTGGAGAAGTGGATATGAGTCTATCCATCAGGCGCTGGTGTTTTCCTGGTGTATACAGCGAGCGAGGCCTTGGATTCGAAGTAAGATGGATCAGCTTAGATGGGATCTTTGGGAGTGAATCGCAAGCTGAACTTAGGCTCTTGTGAGCTGAGTAGTGTTATCTGATTTGGTAGTGTATTGTTGTGGTACGCGTTGAGATGAGCTTAAGCTTCGGGTCAGGATGGACGTTTTGAGCTGCGTAGCCACTTAGAGTTATTGATAATCGTTTGCCGCGTCAATCCGAGTTGACTGTATAGTTGGGTAAGCTAAGTTGTGATGGAGCCAGCTTCAAGCATGCTTGACTACTGCTGTGCGACCCGAAAAGTTAAGAAAGATTAATTGAGCTAATTAATCGGATTTTATGAAGGTTCAGATTTGAGCGAGAAAATCTGGATGAGCTATCTTTGAGTTGGTATGCTTGGAGAAACTATCGGGTTTGTATAAGTCCTGGAATCAGCCTTGGATCAATTTAGATTTTTAGCGGGATCTGATCAGATGTGAGTGTTGGCCATTGCTGAGTGATCGCGTTCAGCAGTGGTGATGATATCTGTTGTCGCTAGGTAGATGTGAGTAAGCTACCGTGTTTCCATAACGAGTAGCTAAACTACGTCGTTTGGATTAGTTGGAATGACAGCGTTTCATTAGCGAGCGAGATACAGATTAGGGCAGCGTCGGTCTCCAAATTCGAGAGGGATCTGAGTGTTTAAGGACCGATGCCGTTTTGAGTTTCACATCTCAATTGTTTTGGGTTTCAGTTCGAGTAGCGAGGTGTTGTTTCCAGATGTGATAGTGGACCCTGAGCGACGTCGTTTGAGAAATTCAGGATCTGTTTTGGGCGTAAGGTCGTATCTGATGTGAGATTCAGATTCGAGTGGGGAATCAGCTTTGTACTTTAAGTTGTCGGTGGGATCTGTTCAGCAGACATGAACATATTTGAGTTTATATAAGAGGACTTTGACCCTTGGTCCATTATTGTTCCTCGACACTTAGAATATTTCCCGTGAGAAAATTCTATCAGGATACCCTAGCTACTGTTCACCGAACCTTATCTTCTCCGATTGCCGATGGTAGATAGCTCCGATTGAAGTAAGAGTGGTAGCGCTGGACTCCTCTTGCTATGACGCTTCGTTTAGTACTGCTTTTGGAAGCTTGCGTGAAGCTGGAGAGGTGTGCAAAGACATCTCCCTTCTGTAGTCTGTTAGCATAAGCATTGGATTTCGTCTGCCATTGAGGTAGCTTGTTGGGTGTGAGATCTGTGTTGCTTGGGACTTTGTTGTCGTAATTATAGCTCAGAAGAATTGAGGTACGGATGTGAGCTTGTTTTACAGCTTCGGTTTGAGCATGTGTGATTATGCTTGCTGTTGTGTATGCTTTGCTTCGTTGCATATGTTCTGTGTTGGACATTTTATTTGTTGCATACACGCATTATCATATTGAGCTCAGATCTGTTGTAGTCGTGCCTTTTGTGCCTTGTTGTATCGATCTGTGCGTACCAGGATGCTAGTTTAGAGGCTGAGCGGGTAACTCTCGTCACCCTCATCTCCCAGCTGGGATCTGTTAGCCACTATAAGCGGCGTGGGTAGCTCCCACACATCATGAGTTGGGCAACAGCAGGTTGAGCTGTGTTTGCATCTGGTGCCGTGTGCTGAGACGAGTGGGTAGCTCCCATATACTCACTCACCCTGTGGACACCGTTAATCAGTTGTATCTGTTCTTGATCAGCTTTGAGATTCTGGCTCCCTGCCTTTTGTTGTAGCCTTCCGTCTATACTCAGCTGTTCATGCATAGCATTTTCATATTATTTGTTGCTTTCCTTTTGCTGTTTTATATTTCTCTCCGTACTAGGGTTTGACCCCATGTCCCTCAGGGGCTGATGTTGTTTGCCTATGTATGTGTTTTTCAGGTTACCATGGTTACTCAGCTGGTCGTGGATTTGACCCATCTGGAGGTGCCCCAGGAGGTGGTTAGAGTGTCCCAGTTAACGTATAGCATATATGTATGAGCACTGTTAGCCGGGAAGTGCCCTGTGCTTTACTGTATTCCAGTTTTATTCTGTAGTGCTTGTATCTGATGAATGTTGTACTGTTGTACTGAGTGATTATAAACTGGGATATTTTGAGTATTGACATATTTTAAATTATGTAATCATTCAGTCAGGCCAAAAGAGAAAATTTTAACCACTATTTTATTGCTTCCGCTAGTGTTTGTGTGGTTTAACTCTGTATTTGTGCATGAGGCCTGACATTTTTGGTATCAGAGCTTAAGCTGGGATAAGCTCGATTTCTTTTTGATCACACTTGGTCTAGACACAGTGTTGCTTGTTGCATGTGCATTACTATGTGGTTTACTTGTTCTGTGATATATTTCTTGCTGTGTGATCGTACTCTCTTAGTATCTTCCTAGATGCCTCCTAGACGTAGGGGTAGAGGTAGAGGGCAGTTTCAATAGGAATCCGAGGGTCAGAACGATGAGGATCAGCGTAGTATTCCTAGTCGTAGACGTACCAGATAGGTCCAGAGCTTAAGCTGGGATAAGCTCGATTTCTTTTTGATCACACTTGGTCTAGACACAGTGTTGCTTGTTGCATGTGCATTACTATGTGGTTTACTTGTTCTGTGATATATTTCTTGCTGTGTGATCGTACTCTCTTAGTATCTTCCTAGATGCCTCCTAGACGTAGGGGTAGAGGTAGAGGGCAGTTTCAATAGGAATCCGAGGGTCAGAACGATGAGGATCAGCGTAGTATTCCTAGTCGTAGACGTACCAGATAGGTCGAGGATGAGGTATATGAGCTGACAGCCCGTGTGGACGACATGGAAGTTGTGAAGGCGAGGTTTAAGTGGATGAATCCTCAGAAGTTTAATCGTGATGAGCCTAGTTTTGATGCGGAGTCCTGGTTGCAGAGCTTAAGTATAGGTACATTTCATTTGAGGAGGAATGCAGAGAGTTGGTGGAGAGGCGCTTCGAGGACTCTTGAGGAGACTGGAGTAGGGATCTCATGGAACAGCTTTTGTACTGACTTCCGCCAGGAGTATGTTCCGGAATCCTTTGTGAACGCTAGGGAGCGTGAGTTTTATAACCTAGTGCAGGGAACTCTGTCCGTGGGAGAGTATGCCCGGAGGTTTTCTTTGTTAGAGTATGTGCCCAACTAGCCAACTTGTGACATGTGGGTTTATAGACTCTTGTATGAAACAGTCTTTATATATGATATTCGCATTCTTTTATATGGCGTTCTTTAATTTCATTATGTGTGTAATGATTAACAATTGCGTTGAGTAAAGACCTAGAATACACCAAAGTGTATGTTAGATGTGATAGTGGGTATGACGGCTATCATGAAACACATCTAATAGTCGCTGTGTATTCTGATGCAGGCACTATTAGTGATACCTAGGGGATCATGGGGCGATGTTGCTAGACGCTTTACCATGATCCGTTGGGCAGGTCCGGAATTGTGATCCCGGAGCCACAATGGTTGTGGGCCCACGGCTAGCTGTATCCCTGAACCATTGAGGGTCACACAAGTACTGGATTCGAGATTCCTGCACGGATACTCAGCTCAATGTGTTGAGCATACGTGGAGGATTTTAGGGAATGCGACTTCCTAAAATTCAACAGGGGTCAAACCGGGGTTTCCCGCTCTTGAGGGGCAAAACGGTCATTTTGCACTGGGGTTCTGAAAAATGGTTTTTCAGATCATATATTCAGTTTTGGAAACTGAGTCGATCGGTCTGATTTGATCGGCTATCGGAGTTACGGTGAAGTCTCGGTGATGGAGATGAAACGAATGTTCATCCGTTGGACCCTGGCCCGTTGGGCCGGATCCAAATCCATCACCTATTCAATTTAATGTAGACTTATGACTTAACCTAAACATAAGATTACAAACCCTAACCCTAAGCACTAAAGAGCCGCCGCCCCTCTCTTCATCTTCCTCACGCCGCCGCCGCCGTGTGCGCCGCCGCCGTCAC
>KV010231.1:20878-35616 GCA_001598015.1 Dorcoceras hygrometricum | reverse complement strand
TCTCCGTACTGCGGTTTGACCCCATGTCCCTCTGGGGCTTGGTTGTTTTCCTTGTTGTGTTGTTTTCAGGAAACCCAGGTTTTACAGCTGGTCGTAGTTTTAGCCTAGCTGGTGGTGCCCCATGAGGTGGTTAGAGTATCCCAGTGGCGTATAGCATATTTATATGTATCATTGCATTTCATTCTTGCTGTTTACTGTTGTTTTATAGTTGCTCTCCGTACTGGGGTTTGACCCCATGTCCCTCTGGGGCTTGGTTGTTTTCCTTGTTGTGTTGTTTTCAGGAAACCCAGGTTTTACAGCTGGTCGTAGTTTTAGCCTAGCTGGTGGTGCCCCATGAGGTGGTTAGAGTATCCCAGTGGCGTATAGCATATTTATATGTATCAGTATTCTTAGCCAGGGGGATGCCCTGCGCTTTGTCGTTGTATCTAGTGGTTGGAGTCTGATACTTGTTCTCGTATGCTATATTGTTTGTGTTGTTTAGTGGTTTTTATAAACTGGGATATCTATTTTGAGTATCGCATTATTTTAAATTATATCGTTTTAAACCGTCAGGCCAAAAGCAAAAATTTTACCCGCTTTTTAGTAGCTTCCGCATGTGTTTGTATGTTTGTTCTCGTATGCTATATTGTTTGTGTTGTTTAGTGCTTACAGTTTTTGAGATAAGCATGTGAACATGTGTGGTTGTGTGCTGAGCTTCCATGGCCTTGTCGTATGTATGCTGAGTTTCTGTAACCTGTTATGCTTGTGCTGAGCTTCCGAGCTGATTTTCCTTTGTTGGATGCTTTGTATGAGCTGTTTATGTGCTAAGATGCTGTAGAATTTATGCGTGGGCTGTGTAGCCGTGCTGTTTGTTTTGAGTATGTTGTCGTGCCTGTGGCTGTGAGTTGAGTTTCTCAGCCTAGTATCGCATTGTAGAGCCTGAGTTGTGCTGTTTTTATGCATGCGTGTGAAATTCTATAGCGGTTTACTTCTGCTGTTCAGTTGTATATTGCCGTGCTGATTTGCATGTTCCTGATTGTATGGTGTGCATGAGTTTGTTGGCATTGCATACGTACATATCATCTTAAGCCTAATTCCTTTGATATCGATTAATCATTGAGTCGTGATTGGTCGGCTGATTCGTAGTGTCTTGGGAATATGATATAATCACTGAGTCGTGATTGGCCGATTGAGTCGTCGTGCCTTGAGAATTTGATATAAACAATGAGTCTTGATGGCCGGCTGAGTCGTCGTGCCTTTGAATCCAAACGCTTTCACTAAGTCGTGATTGCCAGCTGAGTCGCTGTGATTTGGGTTCCGATGAATTACTGTGATGTTGATTGCTAGCTGAGTCGCTGTGCCTTGTTTACCGGTGATTCTTAGTAGCCCTCATGCATTGCACCACGTCATATGTTACATGTATGATTTGATTGTTGTAGTATGATTGCTCTTCGTACTGAGGTTTGACCTTGTTTTTTTCCTTTGGGCTGCTTTGGCCGTTTTTTTCCATTGCAGGTTTTTCAGGTAGATCATTTGGTCCGAGACGCCCTGTGTAGTTGTTGATCTATTGATTCGATGTGAGTTCGTATGCATGTATATATATATAATGTGTTGTGGTTGATTTTTATTCTGTTGACTTTTGATTCAAAGTCTATATTTTAATATGCTTGATTTTGAATTATGTATTTTCAGTCTTGCCAAAAAGAAAAATTTTAACCACATTTTAAGTTTACGTATTTTTCGTTAATTTTGTTCTTGATCTCTGGTTTAATGCATCGGGCCTGAAATTTTGGTGTCAGAGCTTAAACTGGGATAAGCTCGATTTTTTTTCTATGACACTCGAGTTTAGGCATAGTGATTGTGATCCTGCATGTGCTTGACAACATGATTACCTGCTTTGTTTATGCTTACCTTTGATGTACCTCTTAGATGCCGCCAAGGAGAGGTAGATGTAGGGCTGGTAGGCAGGTTGTAGACGAGCCGAGAGTTTCTGATAGTGAGGTGGATGTTGTCCAGCCAAGAGATCCTTTGCCTCGTCATGCTAGACAGGCTGAGGCTGAGGCGGAGCATTTGACTCGACGAGTTGATGATATGGAGCTGGTTCTGGCTAGGTTTCAGCAGATGAATCCTCCTACCTTCAATGGTGTTGAAGGTGCTCCTGCAGCTGAGGGTTGGCTTGAGCACATGGTAGGTTTATTTGACCTTGTGCAGTATGATGATGAGAAGAGGCTGAGTTTGGCGATGTTCTAGTTGAGCGAGCAGGCATAGCGTTGGTGAAGAGGTTCTTTCCTAGCAATGACAGAGATGGGTACAGTGATCTCGTGGGAGAGTTTCTGTACCTCCTGTCGTCAGGAGTACATTCTAGAGTCGTACTACAACACCAAGGAGCACGAGTCAACTTGGTGCAAGGGGATCTGAAGCTGGCTGAGTGAAACGAACCTATCTCTAGAATATTTTTTAAAGTGCGGAACAAACATTTTTTAAATATAATTCAATCATTAAAAAGAACTTTCCCAAACGTAGCTGTAAAGGCTTAAATGAATAAATATCTCAAAAATATTAAATCATTCATACTGGTCTAAAAATCAAAGTAAAAACGATGTATCTAAAAATGTCTAATAAATGAAAACCTCTGAAGTGGTCATGGGGTAACAGCTGCAGCAGACGCTTAGAGGTCCTCAGCTCGAGTCGGTATAAAATCAACAGCTAGGATCACCTGCACCATTTAAATCTAGTGAGGCTTAAGGCCCATCATGCTCTATATGATAATAACGAAGTACATATAATAAAACCACACGCAAGCACATAAGTATCGTAAAATAACTGAAAATAACGTGCATGCATGAATAATCGTAAATCATGATTTAGAAACTGTCATAACAGTGCATAGTCATATATCATAACATTATGAGGCATGAACATAACATAAAAGTCGTGTGAGTCGTATCCAAGATGTGTGGGCCATTATACATTAACGATTGATTCATTCATAAAACCAATGTACGCGGCGATGCAATTCACCCGACCTTTCTCGGGATTCCCAACACCTCTATGCTGCCACTTCACCATGTCGTGAACACATGGATCCATAAGCTCGTTATAAGATTGACAGAGGTTCATCGGGCCCGGGATCCCGACTCCGCTCATCATTAATTTCCCAACCACTTAAATCCATATTTTCGTTTCTTCCATGCCTTAACATTTCGTAAAACTTTCATGATGCGTGTACGTTATAAAATATGCATCTTAAAATGTTTAGCCCGTTATTTAATTCTTCTTTAAACATTAACATAACCATATACATAAAATACTACATATATAATTAAATATATATTTACGGGTTTATACATTTTCCTTTCCCGGTCAATGACTAATTCAAGTAACTGACCTACTAACTCTAAGCCAATAGCTTTGGCCTAGTCTTAAAATGTAACTTAACCCAAAACTCAAACTTGACCCATTAAAACCAAAATTACGTTTCAAAATCGATAAAATTACTTGGTCGTACAACTTAAACCCCGACATTAAAATTTAACCAAATAACAGTCCCATCGACTAAATCAGTCTTTAAAATTTAAAACAAACATTACGCCCATAAATAGATATATAATTTAAAAATTCGACTTAATATATGCGACCATTACATTTAAAATCGAACTTTAAAATTTAAAATAAAAAAACCCGGTCCAGAAATAAAATAACTCGGACCTGACATAAAATAATTCGACCCGACCCGGTTCGACTGGACAACCGAGCCGGTCCAATATAACTAGCAGAACCATGCGAATAAACCCTAGCCGCTGCGGCCCAAAGCATGCGACTTCAGCCCCTTCGTCCGCCCTACTCCGGCCACCCTTGCCCGGAGCCTCGTCGACAGGACCACCCCCAGGTCCGGATGATTCCACTAGGTCGAGCCACGGATTGAACCATGGCCTGCATTGTTCGGCCGAAGCCCAAGAAAGCGGCAGCCGCACGTGGCTCGATGGGTGTCTAGAACCGAGCGCTTGCCGCTTTACCAGAATCTATAACTGGTGGTAACGGTGCAAATCCAATCTTTTTAAACCGTATAGCAACACAAGCGCCACGTTTCGATCGCTCTACCTAGCAGGGGCAATTTTTGCACCTCAACAATCCCCCTCCCAATAATTGCACTCCTTGCAATCAATGGGAATCGAACCCGTGACCTTGGCTCTGATACCAATTGTAGGACCGAGCGCTTGCCGCTTTATCAGAAGCTATAGCTGGTGGTAACGGTGAAACTCCAATCTTTTTAAACCGTATAGCAACACAAGCGCCACGTTTCGATCGATCTACCTAGCAGGGGCAATTATTGCACCTCAACATGGTGCAGCCAACACGACCCGGTCTTGGCTTGACCAGGCGGTTGAGCCCTCCTACACCTAGCCTCGGACAACCACTGGACCACCCTGGCTCGAACCCCATTCCTATGAACCGTCCATGACCGAAGAACTTCAAGAAATAAATCATATGCGTGAAAAAAATCGTGATACATGCATGGATCTCAACCAACAAACATAGATTGGTTCATTACGCATACAAATCATGCAAAAACAATGTAATACGATTTACATGATGAGAAAAAGGAAGAATAGATCGTGCCTTTTTGAAGAATTATGAAGACTACACGTTATCGGAGTGGAGGACTATAGAATGGGACGATCACCTTGAAACCACACAAGAAAATGATGGAACTCGAGCCAAGGGGGAGGGGTGGCGGCTTGAGGAAGTGGACCCCTCCAAAGATTTTAATTAGGAAAATAATAGAGTTTTTCCCTCAATAGCCCCAACTAATTAAAAATGCCAATTAAAGCTTCAAACTAAACTTTAAACTTCTAATTTTTGTTATATAAAATCCTCCAATTTTTAAAATGTAGTAAAGTTCATTAAAATAGCCCGTATAGGCGAAAAACGGGTTCCCCTCGACAAATATATATAAAAATCTTATTTTTCATAAATACTTCTTGGAATAATAAATTTTTGCTCTTAAAAATCTGAAGGCTTAAAAATTAAATAAATTTACACCTCGATCGTCCATAGTCTCGTCCACACGTCCGGAACTCAATCAGGCTAATAAAATGTCATAAACATCTTAAAACATAAAATTATCACTTAATCACATCAAATGACACATCATTTTCTAAAAACTAATTTTCCCCCTAGTCATTCACTCACTCTCACGTAATCAGGATTTTTGGGCGTTACAAATCTCTCCCCTTAAAGAATTTGTCCCAAAATTAAGTTACGTATTGAAAATCTCTGGATAGCGCGTTCGCATATCGGCCTTGATATCCCAGGTAGCCTCATCATCTGAGTGATTCTGCCATCGGACCTTGACCATCAGAATACTCGACTCCCTAAGCCTGCGTTGCTCTCGTGCCAAGGTATGAACTGTCGATCCTCAAAGATTGATCTGGTGCTAACTGAAGCGGTTCAAAAACTAACACATGCGACGGATTTGGAACATAACTTCGTAGTATCAATACATGGAACACATTATGCACTGCTGACAGACTGGGTGGTAGTGCTATTGGATATGCCAACGTACCGACCCTCTCCAAAATTCAAATGGTCCAATGAATCTCGGACTGAGCTTGCCTCTCCAACTAAAACGCATCACGCCCTTCATTGGCGATATCCTCACGAACACATGATCCCCTACGGCAAACTCCATATCTCGTCGTCTAAGATCGACATAACTCTTCTAACGACTCTGGGCTGTCCTAATCTGATCTCGTATCCTCACAATTCCGCTGTCTGCTGCACCATCTCTGGTCCAGTCAATTCTCTCTCACCAACCTCATCCCAGTTCACGAGAGACGTACATCTTCTCCCGTACAGAGCCTCATTGGGAGCCATCCCAATCGACGTCTGAAAGCTGTTATTGTACGTGAACTATACCAAGGGCAATCTAGATCACAAGTACCCTGAAAATCTATCACGCATGCCCTCAGAAAATCTTCTAGAATTTGTGACTCTCTCCGACTGGCCATCCGTCTGAGGGTGAAAAGCTGTACTGAACAATATCTTAGTCCCCAACGTGGTGTGCAAGCTCCTCCAAAATGCCGATGTAAACCTGGTGTCCCGATCTGACAATAGAGCTGGAATGCCATGCAGCCTAAAAATCTCTCTAATGTAAAGCTCCACATATTGAGTCAAGGTGATAGTGGTCTTCACCGGTAGGAAATGCACGGACTTGGTGAGTCGGTCCACAATAAACCAAATCGCAGTGTAGCCTCTAGGACTCCTGGGTAATCCAACCACAAAATCCATCGTAATGTGCTCCTATTTCCACTCAGGGATAGGGAGAGGCTGTAGCCACCCTTCTAGCCATTGGTGCTATGCCTTGACCTGCTGACATGTCAAACACTCAGATACAAATCGCTCGATATCCTTATTCATCCTCGACCACCTAAAAAAGAGTATGTATACCTCTGTACATATTCGTACTCCCTGTGTGGATGGAGTACGTCTAGGCATGAGCCTCAGATAAGATCTAAGCTCTCAAATGCCCAGTATTCGGCACCCACATACGACCTCTGAAAAGAGTGATCCCATCCTAACTGTATACAGACCTCGGCCTCTGGCCTCATCTCTCAGTCTCTACTGCTTTAACTGCTCGTCAGTGGCCAGTCTGTCCCTAATCCAATCTCAAAGAGTCGGCTGAGCTGTGAGCACTGCTAGACTGGGCGCACAGCCCCCTGAATAAAACTCCAACCCGAACTTCTGAATCTCAGTCTATAGTGGTCGCTCTAATGGTAAACATGCCACCACTGAAGTCTTCCTCTCAAAGCGTCTGCTACTACATTAGCTTTACTCGCGTGGTAGCTATTGTCACAATCGTAGTCCTTAACCAACTCCAGCCATCTGCGCTGCCTCATATTCGGCTCCTTCTGGGTGAAGAAGTACTTGAGGCTCTTATGGTTGGTGAAAATATGACACTTCTCAACGTTCGAAATCTTCAGTGCGAACACTACTGCTGCAAGCTCCAAATCAGGCATCGGATAATTCTGTTCATAACTCTTCAGTTGCCCCACACATACGTAATGACTCTACCAACCTGCATCAGAACTGCACCTAAACCTCTCAGGAAGCATCTGTATACACCACAAACTCCTCCCAATCTACCGGCATCTCTAAGACTGGCTCTGATGTAAGAGCCTCCTTCAACTGATCGAAGCTCCTCTGACACTCAGGACTCCACAAGTATTTTGCATTCTTCTTGGTCAGGGCTTTCAAGGGCACAAAAATCGAAGAGAAGCCCTTGATGAACTTACGACAATATCCGGCTAAACCCAAGAAACTGTGAATCTCTGCTACATTCTTCGGAATCCCCCAGTTCTGTACTACCTCGGCTTTCGATAGGTTGACGGAAATACCATGTGAGACCTGAATTTGATGTATTATTGATTTGGTTGAATTAATCGGTTTCTAAGAAATTCTGGGAGTTTTCGTATTTTTGGTATTTTGGGTAAAAGCTGGTTTTGTGGTGAGAGCTGGTCGATTTGGTGAAATCCAGTCGTAGTGTGTTTTGGTAGCACGAGTTTCCTAAATGCCGTCGTTTTAGTGAAATCTGGAATGCGTAGTGTTAAGTGAAAGCTGGTAGCGTGTTTGTATCTAGCTGCTGCTTTATCTCGTTTGTTGAGGGCAAAACGGTAGCGTTTCGATTAGTTGATGCGATGCCGTTTTGAATGTTGCGACTGGTACCAGCTACGAGGTTTTGTTCGCGTGTGTATCAACTGGTTGTCCGGCTGGGAGCAGATGTCAACGATGGTCAACTCTCCTGTAGCTTGCGTCTGGTTTCCTGTAGCGTGCGTCTGGTTGTTTTGCGCGAGAGCTAGAGACTTGATGACGTAGGCTATGCATCGTCGTTTTAGTTAGCGCTAAAGAATCCAGTTGATGGGTTAGCGACCAGCTGTTGGGTCAGTGCGACGCCGTTTTATTAAGTTGGAATGCAGCGTTTTAATGCAACGTCTGGTATCAGCTTTGAGTGTTATACAATCCAGCTTTTGGATTTGAGAACCAGCTGATGGTTTTAGGCGACCAACTGGTGGAAGATTTGATGACGTAAGCGGTGCGACGTCGTCTTGTTAAGTCGCTGCGACATCGTTTTGATTAGCGTTGTTAGAGAGTTCAGCAGTTGGTTTCTTTGCATCTGCTGGTTGCATTTTTAGCGTGCGTCGACTGGTTTTGTCGATGGATGATTTTAGCCAGCTTTTACATGTGTATTTAAGGAAGAATTGGTCTTCGATTTCAAGCAACAGATCCCATACTTACCGAAATATTATCTTGGTTGTCGACCTCTGTTTCTGGAACACTAGTGCTGTTCACCGTGAGTTTCTCCGGCGAATTCCCATCGTTTCCGACCGTTGTTTGGTACGTGCGAGGTAGCGTTGGACTCATCTTGAGAAGCTCTTCCTTTCTATACCATTCTTGGAGGTTGTGGTTGGCTAGAGTGAGATCGCGAAGTTGCTGTCTTCGGCCGTGTGTTGCATCGTTGAGGTAGAACTTCGAATTGTTGTTGAGATCTTAGTATTAGCCCTTGTTTAAGCTTCCTGTTAGTGGTATTATTGGAATCAGTAGCTGGTTGAGTGTGTGTAACTCCTAGCGTGCTTTCTGTGTATTAGCGTCCCTTGAGAATATTGCCCTGTGTGTTTCGACAGGTTGGAATTCAGATTTATCGGGACCTTTGATTGTGGTAATTGTGCTAGGAATTAAGGTACGGATTGGATCTTGTAATACAGCGATGTTATGGCTTGCATAATTTATGAGATGGCTATTGCTGGCTGCTGTTTTGTGAGATGACTGGTGGTTATGTGGTGTATACTTGCTCATGCTATTATTGTTTCGCATATGTTTATATGCTTGTTATTCCAGCATGTTGCATACACGCATTTGCATCTCCGTTCAGCCTTTGTAGCCATTGCTTCGTTGTTGTTGTTCTGTTTACTTACCAGGATGCGAGGGCGAGCGGTGATTCCGCACTCTCATTTCCCCTATGCACCGAGTGGCTAGCTACCATAGTTCATAGGTTGGGTTGTTGATGCATCTGGTAAGGGTGGCGAGTAGGGGTGAGTGGGTAGCACCAACATGTCCTACACTCACCGTGGCCACATATTCTGTTGCGGATTCCGTTGAGCTGTTGTCTCCTTCCTCATGCATAGCATCTGCATTTTATTCTTCCTGTTTACTGCTGTTTTATAGTTGCTCTCCGTACTGGGGTTTGACCCCTTGTCCCTCTGGGGCTTGGTTGTTTTCCTTGTTGTGTTGTTTTCAGGAAACCCAGGTTTTACAGCTGGTCGTGGTTTTAGCCCAGCTGGTGGTGCCCCAGGAGGTGGTTAGAGTATCCCAGTGGCGTATAGCATATTTATATGTATCAGTATTCTTATCCAGGGGGATGCCCTGCGCTTTGTCGTTATCTAGTGGTTGGAGTCTGATACTTGTTTTCGTATGCTATATGGTTTGTGTTGTTTAGTGGTTTTTATAAACTGGGATATCTATTTTGAGTATCGCATTATTTTAAATTATATTGTTTTAACTCGTCAGGCCAAAAGCAAAAATTTTACCCGCTTTTTAATAGCTTCCGCATGTGTTTGTGTGTTTTTACTCTGTTATGAGCACGTGGCCTGATATTTTTGGTATCAGAGCTTAAGCTTGGATAAGCTCGATTACTTTGATCACACTTGAGTCTAGGCACAGTGTTGTGTGTCGCATGTGCTTGGCTATGTGATTATGTGCTGCATATTTGTGTTATGTGCTATCTATGTTGTATCTGTTCTGTTTTTCTTGATCCCGTTGAGTGTTTCGTAGATGCCGCCTAGACGTCTTGGTAGAGGTAGGGGGCATTTTGAGGAATCGGCAGGACAGAATGAGGATCAGCGTAGCGCTCCTAGTCGTTCCCGTAGTAGGCATGATGAGGAGGAGGAAGTTGGTGACTTGCCGCCCCCGGTGGAGCAGATGGACGTGGTGATAGCACGGTTTCAACGGATGAACCCTCCAGTCTTTAATGGTGATGAGTCCAGTGAGGATGCGGACTCGTGGCTCCGTAATATTATTGGTCTTTTATATCGGGTGCAGTATGATGATGATCTTCAGCTGAGTTTAGCGACCCTCTTGCATAGTAAGGCAGCAGAGCGCTGGTGGCGAGGCGCTTCGAGTACCTTGTTAGAGACCGGTGTTGGGATCTCTTGGGACAGTTTATGCGAGACCTTCCGACAGGAGTATGTACCCGAGTCTTATGTGAACGCCCGGGATTGGGAGTTAGAACATCTGGAGCAGGGTTCCATGAATGTTCGGGAGTATGCTAGGAAGTTTTCTTCTCTGTTGGCGTACGTTCCCCATGTTTCTGGCCGGGAGAGGGCCAAGCGGACTAGATTTCTTGAGGGCTTGAACGAAGAGTTGTATCAGATGGTGTTGACCAGCAAACCCAAGAGCTATGCCGTAGCAGTTGACTGGCCGCGCATGGCGTGCGATCGCTGGCCCTGTCCAGCGCATGGTGGCCGATCGAGTATCTCCGCCTGTCGTGCGATGTCGCGCCGCGTCGTGCTTGGATCTCGACCACTGGCCGGGCGACGATCCAGCAGCCCTGCGCATTCGTTGCGCTATGGCTGTGCGCCGCTTCGCGCATGTTTGCGCGACGATGTTGCTCACTGGCCGACCCGATGTTGCGCCACTGGAAGCTTGCTGGCCGATGATGGGCGTTGCTGTGCACCGCTGCTGGTCGACGCTCGATGCGCGCTGGCCGCGCGATGGGCGCGCGACGTTGAGCGCGGCCGTGCGTCGCGCTTGGCGTGGCGTCGTGCGCTGCCGCCGCCGCCGGCCGTCGCTCCGGCGAAGCTCAGGCGATGTCGTGACGGCTGATTTCTTCTAGGGTTTTGTTCGGGCCTGTCTCGGGCCGATATTCGATATCGGGCCCGTTTTGGTCGATTTTGAAATTTTATATTCTTGGGCCTGAAATTGTTTAAGCCCAAATATGATATAATTAAAATTAGCAAAATGTGATTTTAATTATGAAATATGATTTTATATTAAAATATTACTTTGTTGATTAAAATTTGATTTTATCGACAAAATACGATTTTATTATAAAATGCGATTTTATGATTAAAATATGATTTTGCGATAAATAATTAGGGGGGGGGGGGGGGGGGGGGGGGGGGGGGGGATCGAGAGCCGTTCCCAATTTGTTAGGTGTATGCAATAGGTTTTTGTGATTCGGTTTGTATATATATTTTGATTATCATTTGAAGTGGGCCTGTCTGTGGCCCGTTCCAACCCCTTGATAAATGTATCCCTTGTATGTCATGGTATATTTAAATGTAAATTACTAGATTTAGTGGGAGGACATCCGAAGACGGTGGATATGACGATCAAGATATTGAAGACTGAAGATCTGTAAAACCGGAAGCTTTGTAATAGGATTGCATTGCATATTGCATTACCCCTAGGATTGGACCCAGGTCCATGGCTGGCAACCACGGACCGCATAGCTCTCGCGATCGATCATCCCAATATTTATATATGTTGATATATAATTTAGTTGAATCAGCATGTTGCATGTTTTAAATTTGATTTAAAATAAATGCATGAGACCCAAGTTTTTCAAAAATAAAATCCCTCGTTTTAAATATTGATTTAAATCTTATATCAAGATAAAATGTTTATTCGATAAACTAAAGGGTATTTAAAATTGTTTAAATTAACCCTACCTTCCATCAACAATGGGTGTACGTCGATGCTACCCGTATACATGGCCCGGCTCATATTATTGAGGGGGTCATGTGTGCCGGAAAGCTGTCCACGCCATTGACAACTGTTGTGAGTTGGTGGGAACTCCCTTTAACGTTGGATCATATTATTGGGGACGTTAAGGGGACCGTCCTTCACGACTCAGCATTGATGGGTCATCTTGACACGTGATAGTAAACGGCGTCATATTATTGGGCCCTTACTGGACGTGAGGTGAATACATGGAGGTTGCACCGGTTGAAATCGGAAACTACCTTTTGGGGGTCATGGATGGCTGATATTATTCGGGTCCATGATCGCTTG
Source organism: Dorcoceras hygrometricum (assembly GCA_001598015.1). NCBI lineage: Eukaryota > Viridiplantae > Streptophyta > Magnoliopsida > Lamiales > Gesneriaceae > Dorcoceras > Dorcoceras hygrometricum. The sequence continues at coordinate 23,568 of KV010231.1, read as the reverse complement.
ATTGGGCTCCGTGTACCCACTAAAGAAACCTGTTTTCTCGATTTCATTAGAGGGTGGTGAAATCGTTAAAATAGTGGGAGGGTAATTCATAAAACTTAATGACCATGTTTTATGTCTTAGCGTTTATTTTACATATAGTTAGTAATGTATGTCTGTTTTCTTTTCAGTATTACTGCTTATAAAATGGTTTCGATGAAAAACCCGCTCGCTGCTATACTAGATAGCAACAGGTTCACCGGTCTGAACTACCAAGACTGGCTCCGCAACCTCAATCTTGTATTGGATTCGGAGAAGCTCCTCTATACGATAGAGAAGTGCCCTCCGGAGGAAACCCCTGCCGATATCAGCCATGAGGAGCTGATTACGCTTAACCAATGGCGGGACGACGAGGTTAAAGCTCGATGCTATGTGATGGTATCGATGTCCAACGAAATGCAATGGCGCTTTGAGAAGACAAAGTATGCTTCTGCCATACTCTTTCATCTCAAGGAACTGTACGAGGAGAACTCTCGACATGAGAGGTTCACGGCTGTCAAGGAGCTTATGACAAGCCGCATGTGCGATGGAACTTCGGTCCGCGAGCATGGGGTTCGTAAGATTGGGCTCGTTGAAAAGCTGTCGGGCCTTGATATCGCACTTCCACACGAGCTGTCGGTGGATGTACTTCTCCTCTCACTGCCCGCTTCATTTGACCCCTTTGTGGTCAACTTCAACATGAACAAGCTGGCAGCCACCCTTGAAGAGGTGGTTAACATGCTTGTAGTGTTTGAAGGGACCATAAAGAAGGACAAACTCGTCCTCCTCATGGGCTCTTCTTCCTCTGCGAAGAAGGGACCCAGACGCAAGAGCAAGAAGTGTTCTGCTCATGTGAAGGAGGAAACATCCGCCAAGAAGCCAAAGGCAAAGGCTTCTAAACCAAATAAGAGCGAGGATGTTTGCCACCACTGCCACAAGGCTGGCCATTGGAGGAGGAACTGCAAGGAGTACCTCGAGCAGTTGCGAACTCCAAAAGGTATGTTCTACATTGAAATAAATATATCTCTTAATTCGACTTCTTTGGTACTTGATACCGGATGTGGATCTCATATCTGCAATTATTTGCAGGTGATGACAAGAAGCCGACGTCTTAGAGAGGGTGAGACCCACTTGAGGCTTGGCAATGGAGCAAGAGTTGCTGCAGTAGCTATAGGAGATGTTTATTTATTTCTGTCTTCTGATTTTAATTTGTTATTGAGAAACGTTTTATTTGTTCCCGAATTAATAAAGAACATTATTTCTGTTTCTATGCTTGATAGTGATGGATATTCTTGTATGTTTGCTAATTCGATTTGCAATATTTACACGAATGAATGTTTAATTGGAATTGGGGAACGCGAAAACGATTTATACACCTTAAAATTAAAAGACGTTCCAACTCGCGATGTCGAAGCACACATACAACAACGATTAAAAGAAAACACGATAACTTGAACCCAACACAACTTTGGCACGCTAGGCTAGGTCATATTTCTCTAAGTAGGATGAACAAGTTAGTTAGGAGTGACCTGTTTGATATGTCAGACATTAACTCCCTACCGACTTGTGAATCTTGTCTTAAGGGAAAGATGACCAACCAACCCTTCAAGGGCAAGGGTGAGCGTGCTCAAGGCCTATTGGATTTGATCCATACTGATGTGTGCGGCCCATTTAGTATTGGTACTAAATATGGTCACACATACTTCATCACCTTTATCGATGATTACTCTAGGTATGGGTACTTGTACTTGATGAAGTACAAGTTTGAATCCTTTGAAAGGTTCAAAGAATTCAAGGCTGAAGTAGAAAATAAATTAGGCAAAAGTATTAAAGCACTTCGATATGATCGAGGTGGTGAATACTTGAGTGCTGAATTTCAAGACTATCTGAAAGAGAATGAGATTCTTGCACAGTGGACCCCTCCGGCCACACCACAGCTCAATGGTGTAGCGGAGCATCCTAATCGGACCTTTTTGGACATGGTTTGATCTATGATGAGCTTCACTGAACTTCCTACCTTGTTTTGGGGCTACGCGCTCGAAAAGGCGGTAATGTTGTTGAACAATGTCCACACCAAGGCATTGGACAAGACTCCGTATGAGATATGGATGGGCAAACCACCAAAGTACTCATACATGAGGATTTGGGGATGTCCTGCTTACGTGAAGCAGACAGTGGGAGATAATCTGGATACGAGATCCATCTTATGCTACTTCATTGGGTATCCAAGGAATTCCATTGGATACTACTTCTACTATCCCAGCGAAACAAAAGTGTTTGTTTCTAGGAATGCCACCTTTATGGAAAGGGAATTTCTACTTGATAGAAAGGGCAAAATAGTAGAACTCGAAGAGGTTCGAGATCCAACCGAAGTACCAGGTGAGTCTCCCGCACCTACTGAGCCAATACCAGAAATGGTCTCACCTAGGAGATCCGAAAGGGTTCCTAGGGCTCTTGAGAGATATGGTTTTCTCCTTGAAGATGATCAAGGTGATCAAGTTGTTGGATCTGATCCAAGAACTTTCAAGGAGGCAATTTCCGATGCTGATTCTAATTTGTGGCTTGAAGCAATGCAGTCTGAGTTTGACTCAATGCATGCTAACCAAGTTTGGACTCTTGTTAACCCTCCCGAAGGAATCGTTCCTATCGGGTGCAAATGGGTGTACAAGAGGAAA
>KV010231.1:3524-16154 GCA_001598015.1 Dorcoceras hygrometricum | reverse complement strand
AATTGAATTGATTCGATCGGTCTGATCTGATCGGCGATCGGAGTTACGATGAAGTCTCGGTGATGGGAATGAACCGAATGTTCGTCGATCGGAGACTGTTCCGGCCAAATTTGACGAGGAGAATCTGTCCGCGCCGATCTCGTCAGGCCTTCTAGTGCAGGCTGTCGAAGGAGTCTCGCATCCGGTCGTGGACCTGATTGACGATAACTACCGCCGCCTACCGTGAAGTGCCGTTTTCTTTACGAAATCGTCCAAAAAAAGCCGCCGCCGCCGCCGCCTTGCGCCGCCGCCGCCTTGTTTCGCTGGAATTTGTTCTGGCCAACCTGACGAGGAGAATCTGTCCGCGCCGATCTCGTCAGGCCTTCAGTGCAGGCTGTCGAAGGAGTCTCGCATCCGGTCGTGGACCTGATTGACGATAACTACCGCCGCCTACCGTGAAGTGCCGTTTTCTTTACGAAATCGGTCGGAGCCAGGCACGAGTTGCCAGCAAGGTAGCAATCTTAAAATGCCCTATGAATGTCATAGAATGTTAGTTTTTGTCGTATTGATCGTCTCCCGGCCATGATTTTGTCTTCCGCTGCGTTGCCGGGAGGCGTGATCCGGATCCTCCGCGGTTCCCCAACAGGTCTGTGTACCATTTCTTTGCACGATGCCGTTTTTGTTTCTACCCCTGGTGGTGTGAGCCTGTTCTCCCAGGAGGTTTTGTTGGATGGTGTGTTGCGTTTGGTGAGCATGTCCTGTTAACGAACTTGATCCATTTGATGTTGTGGGATTTTGATTGCATGGGATGAATGTGCGGTCCAACTATAGGGCCTCTGTGGACTGTTTCCATGGAATTGTTTGCTTTAGGCCTTTGTCCAGCGAGAAGTGGGACTTCTACGGCCAGGACTCTAGATCGAAGATTCCCCTAGTCTCAGCGATGGAGATGTTTAGCTTGTTGTCCTTGGGGAATGCTGGCTTTATGATCTACGCTTTGGATGCGTCTTCTTCTTCCCGCGTTCAGCTCAGTGACGTTCCCATGGTGCGACATTTCTCGGATGTGTTTCCGGAGAGATTCCTGGTTTCCTCCGAGGCGGGAGATTGACTTCAGCATAGAGCTGGTGCCTGGCACAGCTCCGACTTCGCGTGCCCCTTATCGTCTGGCGCCTGCGGAGTTGAGGGAACTCAAGGTGCAGTTAGATGATTTGCTGGAGAAAGGTTTTATCCGACCTAGCATGTCACCGTGGGGAGCGTCCATCTTGTTTGTTAATAAGAAGGATGGCTCGATGCGGATGTGCATTGATTTTCGTCAGCTGAATAAAGCCACTGTCAAGAACAAGTACCCGTTGTCGAGAATCGATGATCTGTTTGATCAGTTGCAAGGTTCTGCGGTGTATTCCAAGATTGATCTTCGTTCAGGGTACCATCAGCTGAGAGTGAGAGAACAAGATGTCGCGAAGACTGCTTTTCGTACGAGGTACAGGCATTATGAGTTTTTGGTTATGCCGTTTGGATTGACTAATGCTCCTGCAGTCTTTATGGATTTGATGAACCGAGTTTTCCACGAGTTTATCGATCAGTTTGTGATCATGTTCATCGACGACATCTTAGTTATTCGAAGACTCCTTTGGAGCACAAGGAGCATCTGCGTGTTGTCCTTCTGACGCTGAGAGACCAGCAGTTGTATGCAAAGTTTTCTAAGTGTGAGTTCTGGTTGGATCGCGTCGTATTCTTGGGATATGTGATTTCAGCCGAGGGGATTTCGATAGATCCCAGTAAGGTTGATGCTGTTCTGAACTGGGAGCGTCCCAGGAATGTTTCCCAGATTCGTAGTTTCTTGGGTCTGGTTGGCTATTTTCGTTGCTTAATTGAGGGATTCTCTAGTATAGTAAAGCCGATGACTCAATTGACTCAGAAGGACAAGAGTTTTGTTTGGACTGAGCAGTGCGAGAATGCCTTTCAACTGCTTAAAGAGAAACTGACTACTGCGCCTGTGTTGGCTCTGCCGTCCGGAACAGGTGGATTCGTTGTTTGTTCTGACACGTCGCTTAATGGATTGGGTTGTGTTTTGATGCAGAATGGTCGAGTCATTGCGTATGCCTCGCGGCAGCTAAAACCGCATGAGACTCATTATCCAGTCCATGATTTGGAGTTAGCAGCGGTGGTCTTTGCGTTAAAAATCTGGCGTCACTACCTGTATGGCGAGCAGTTTGTGGTGTACTCGGACCACAAAAGTTTGTAGTATCTGTTTTCGCAGCCTGACTTAAATATGAGACAACGTCGGTGGATGGAGCTGCTAAAGGACTTTGATTGTGAGATCAAGTACCAGCCTGGAAAGTCGAACGTAGTGCCTAATGCTCTGAGCAGGAAGGCTAGTGAGATGCTTGCGTCGTTGTACATATCTAAGGATCAGGAGCATCTTAACACTACGGGTTGGAGATTCTACCCAGCTGAGGATTGCGTTGTGGTTTCATCTTTCCAAGTGAGCCACAGATTGTTTCTACCATTCGAGCAGCTCAAAGGACTGATCCGTCTATCCACGAGTTGAAGTTAAAGGTCAGGGCTGGCGAGCTTGAGGACTATTCTGTCTCTTCCGATGGTTGTTTGTGTTTCCGGGGCAGGTTGGTTATGCCCAATTTGATTGATTTGAAGGAAGAGATGCTTCGAGAAGTGCACTGTAGCAGACATAGTGTTCATCCTTGTGCACGAAAGATGTACCATGCTTTGAAGCCGCACTTTTGGTGGGCTGGCCTGAAGAGCGATGTTGCTGGTTTTGTCGCTCGTTGTTTGAACTGTCAGATGGTAAAGGCCGTGAGGATGAGACCCGGGGGTCTGTTGCAGAGTTTTGAAGTGCCCCAATGGAATTGGAAGCACATAGCTATGGATTTCGTGGCGCATCTTCCACGTTCCAGCAGAGGATGCGATGCTATTTGGGTGGTTATGCACCGACTGTCAAAGTCTGCACATTTTATTCCCTATGGGATGACCTTCTCGTTGAAGAAGATGGCAAAGCTGTACGTTGATTTTGTTGTTAGACTGCATGGTGTGCCCGTTTCGATCATTTCCGAGTGAGATCCGAGGTTTACTTCCAGGTTTTGGAAGAGTTTGAAAACATCTTTGGGTACCAGATTGGTGATGAGCACCGCGTATCACCCCAGACAGATGGCCAATCTGAGCGCACTATCCAGACGTTGGAGGATATGTTGCGAGCTGTTGTGTTGGATTTCGGAGGTAGCTGGCAAGACACGTTATCTTTGGTTGAGTTTTAGTACAATAACAGCTACCAAGTGACGATTGGTATGGCGCCGTTTGAGGCTTTGTATGGCAGAAAGTGCAGATCGCCGGTATGTTGGGAAGAAGAGGGGGAGAAGCAGCTATCTGCCCCTGACTTTGTGCAGCAAATGAAAGATCATGTAGATCTTATTCGACAGCGGATGAAAGCTGCCCAGGATCGCCAAGCCAGTTATGCAAATAAGAGGCGTCGACCTCTAGAGTTTCAGGTTTGTGATCGTGTATTTCTCAAAGTTTCTCCGTTTCGTAGTGTTATGCGCTTTGTACGTAAGGGAAAGTTAGCCCCTCGTTACGTCGGACCGTATGAGATTGTTGAGAGGATTGGCCCTTTAGCGTATCGGCTGTTGTTGCCGCTAGAGTTGTCTTCTCTTCATGACGTCTTTCATGTTTCCATGTTGAGGAAGTATGAGCCAGATCCGTCTCATGTGCTTAGAACTGACGAGGTTGAGCTAGATCAGTCATTGAGCTATCAAGAATATCCCTTGCAGATTCTTGGCAGAAAAGAGAAACAGTTGAGGAAGAAGACCATTCCCTTGGTAATGGTGCAGTGGAGCAAACATGGAAGGGAAGAAGCTACTTGGGAGCTGGAAGAAAAGATGCAGCGCGAGTGGCCGCATCTGTTTGAGTAGTTGTTGAGCTAAATTTCCAGTAGTTTGTAGCTTTTGGATTGTATTTCTTCCCTAGTTGATGTAAATTGTTTGCTCAGTTATCTTGAACTCTTGGCCTTGTGTTAGGCGAGTTCCTGTTTGTATTTTGCTGCTGTGTTGTGTTCCAGAGTTGTTGTTGTGATTTCGTGGACGAAATCCTATTTAGTGGGGGAGAAATGTGAGACCTAAATTTGATGTAAGATTGATTTGGTTGAATTAATCGGTTTCTAAGCAATTATGGGAGTTTTCGTATTTTTGGTATTTTGGGTAAAAGCTGGTTTTGTGGTGAGAGCTGGTCAATTTGGTGAAATCCAGTCATAGCGTGTTTTGGTAGCACGAGTTTCCTAAACACCGTCGTTTTAGTGAAATCTGGAATGCGTAGTGTTAAGTGAAAGCTGGTAGCGTGTTTGTATCCAGCTGATGCTTTATCTCGTTTGTTGAGGGCAAAACGGTAGCGTTTTGATTAGTTGGTGCGACGCCGTTTTGAATGTTGCGACTGGTACTAGCTGCGAGGTTTTGTTCACGTGTGTATCGACTGGTTGTCCAGCTGGGAGCAGATGTCAACGATGGTCAACTCTCCTGTAGCTTGCGTATGGTTTCCTGTAGCTTGCGTCTGGTTGTTTTGCGTGAGAGCTAGCGACTGGATGACGTAGGCTAAGCGTCGCCATTTTAGTTAGCGCTAAAGAATCCAGTCGATGGGTAAGCGACCAGCTGTTGGGTCTGTGCGACGCCGTTTTATTAAGTTGGAACACAGCGTTTTGATGCAACGTCTGGTATCAGCTTTTGAGTGTTATACAATCCAGCTTTTGGATTTGAGAACCATCTGATGGTTTTAGGCGACCAGCTGGTGGAAGATTTGATGACGTAAGCGGTGCGACGTCGTTTTGTTAAGTCGCTGCGACACCGTTTTGATTAGCGTTGTTCGAGAGTTCAGCAATTGGTTTCTTTGCATCTGCTGGTTGTATTTTTAGCGTGCGTCTATTGGTTTTGTCGGTGGATGATTTTAGCCAGCTTTTACACGTGTATTTAAGGAAGACTTGGTCTTCTATTTCAAGCACCAGATCCCATACTTAGCGAAATATTATCTTGGTTGTCGACCTCTGTTTCTTGAACCCTAGTGCTGTTCATCGTGAGTTTCTCCAGCGAATTCCCGTCGTTTCCGACCGTTGTTTGGTACGTGCGAGGTAGCATTGGACTCCTCTTGAGAAGTTCTTCCTTTCTATACCATTCTTGGAGGCTGTGGTTGGGTAGAGAGAGATCGCGAAGTTGCTGTCTTCGGCCGTTTGTTTCGTCGTTAAGGTAGAACTTCGAATTGTTGTTGAGATCTTAGTATTAGTCCTTGTTTAAGCTTCCTGTTAGTGGTATTGTTGGAATCAGTAGCTGGTTGAGTGTGTGTAACTCCCAGCGTGCTTTCTGTGTATTAGCCTCCCTTGAGAATATTGCCCTGTGTGTTTCGACAGGTTGGAATTCAGATCATATGTTTATATGCTTGTTATTCCAGCATGTTGCATACACGCATTTGCATCTCCGTTCAGCTTTTGAGCCATTGCTTCGTTTTTGTTGTTCTGTTTACTTACCAGGATGCGAGGGCGAGCGGTGATTCCGCACTCTCATTTCCCCTATGCGCCGAGTGGCTAGCTACCACAGTTCATAGGTTGGGTTGTTGATGCATCTGGTAAGGGTGGGCGAGTAGGGGTGAGTGGGTAGCACCCAAATGTCCTACACTCACCGTGGCCATATATTCTAATGCAGATTCCGTTGAGCTGTTGTCTCCTTCCTCATGCATAGCATCTGCATTTTATTCTTGCTGTTTACTTCTGTTTTATAGTTGCTCTCCGTACTGGGGTTTGAACCCTTGTCCCTCTGTGGCTTGGTTGTTTTCCTTGTTGTGTTGTTTTCAGGAAACCCAGGTTTTACAGCTGGTCGTGGTTTTAGCCCAGCTGGTGGTGCCCTAGGAGGTGGTTAGAGTATCCCAGTGGCGTATAGCATATTTATATGTATCAGTATTCTTAGCCAGGGGGATGCCCTGCGCTTTGTCGTTCTATCCAGTGGTTGGAGTCTGATACTTGTTTTCGTATGCTATATGGTTTGTGTTGTTTAGTGGTTTTTATAAACTGGGATATCTATTTTGAGTATCGCATTATTTTAAATTATATTGTTTTAACTCGTCAGGCCAAAAACGAAAATTTTACCCGCTTTTTAATAGCTTCCGCATGTGTTTGTGTTTTTTTACTCTGTTATGAGCACGAGGCCTGACATACCATCTCTAGAAATGATATGACCCAAAAACTCCACCTGATCAAGCCAAACCTCGCACTTACTGAACTTATCATATAATTTGTGCTCTGTCAGAGTCAGCAGTGCTGTCTGCAAATTCTTTCTATGCTCCACTAAGCTCCTGGAGTAGACTAAGATGTCGTCGATTAATACGATGATGAACTGATCTAAATACTGTCTGAAAACCTGGTTCATCATATCCATGAATATCACTGGGGAATTCGTCAGTCCAAATGGCATCACCAAAAACTCGTAGTGGCCGTAACACGTCCGGAATGCAGTCTTGGACACATCCTCCTCTCTGACTCGTAACTGATGGTAACCAGAACTCAGATTCAATCTTCGAGGAGAAAATCTAGGGCGAATAAATCCCTTGTCGAGGAACTCCTGAGTCTGCTCCTTCAGATCCTTCATCTCGATAGGAGTCAGTCGGTACGACGCCTTAGAGATGGGCATTGTACCTGGAACCAGCTCAATCAAAAACTCCACCTCTCGCTCTGGTGGAACTCCAACAACATCATCAGGGAAAACATCTGAAAAGTCCCTGACTACCTCCATCTCAGACAGTGAAGGGCCTGATGAATCCACTGAGGTGGTAACACTGGCCAAGAACTCCTGACACTCAAGCTCGACTAGCTTCCTAGCCTGTAGAAAAGAGATAAATCTAGGCTTCTGAGGTCCCTTCGCTGCATCGAAAAGGAAAGTCTCCTGCCCTTGCGTCCTGATCGTCATTGACCTCTGATTGAAATCAATCACTGCTCCATACTCGGTCAACCAGTCCATCCCTATAATGAGGTCGAAACCCGACATCAGAAGTACAATCAAGTCTGCCCTGACTGCATGACCCTGAAACATCATCACCAATCCCTGAACAACACTAGCCATCAATAACTCCTCCCCTGACGGGATCTTCACTGCGAGAGCCACACGCAAGCTCTGTCAGGCCCGATGCACCCAAAAAAGATTAAACAAGCAATTATAATTACGGAAACATTAAATAGTGGCTAAAATTTTCTCTTTAGCCTGACTTAGGAAAACATAATTTCAAAATACACTTATACTAAAAATACTAGTTTTTACAACAACCAAAAGCTGCACACCACAATTACAAATACAACATGTATCGGCATACAAAACCAACAGAAACCAAATCTTTTTACAACGATGGCACATGGCATTCCCTGGCAACAACACCAATATATATATATATATATATAGATATCTTATCTGGGACACTTGGGGACTTCACCAGCTGACTCACCACCACAGCCAGCTGAATAACCTGGAAAACCTGAATGGTACACGACAAACCAAACAGCCCCAAAGGGACGGGGTCAAATCCCAGTACGGAGAGCAACATAAAACAACAATTAAACAACAAAAGATATAAATTAATGTGCTATGCATGAGAACTGAAGAATGCAAGGGAAGTAGGCTACAATCAAACTAGTAAGCCAAAGGAGCTCAAGAACAACCCAACAGTTTACACAGGTCAAAATAGAGAAGTGGACATGAAGTGTATGAGAGCGTGGTAGCTATCCACTCGTCGCACCACAATGTACCAGAGCATAAACTAAATTACTTGACTTGCTGTTGCCAAAGCTCATGAGAGCGTGGTAGATATCCACTTGTTCATATCGGCTAACAACTAAACCAGCAGTGAGATGAGGAGCACGGTATTGCCGCTCGGCCTCAATAGAAGCATCCTGGTACACACAGTTAGAACAACAACAAACGGCTAACAAGATATGAGATCAACAGGAAAATGCGTGTATGCACAACAATAGCTTGCAATAATCAGCACAGAACAACATCAAGCAACAACAATACGATAGCATACACACTGTGCATATACCAGCAAGCATACACATATATCCAAGCTTATCCAAAGCTGTAATACAAGCTCAAATCCGTAAGTTAGCTTCTGTGCTACAATTACCACAACAAGAGTCCCGAACAACTCGGATCTCAAACCTGCTTAGCCAAACACGATAATCAGCTCAGGGACAATAATAACAGAATATCGTACTGGGAGCCATAGCTCAACCCAGTTCTATCCTACCCTTTGAGCACAACAGATAGCTCTAAACGAAGCATAAGGGAGGATCTAACACTTACTCGAAAGCACTATCTGAACGGAAAACCCAATCGAACCGATAGCACACTGTAGCTCCTTCATGTTCACTCTTCCAGTCCACCAAAGTCTTCGAAAGAGGTATAGAAAGAAGCGCCTTGGAAAGAGGAAATCAACGCTACAACCTTGCTCCAATCTACGTCGTCTAGAACCGGGAATCAGAGGAAATAGGTTACGGTGAATAGTAAGGGTTTCAATATAGTATAGGGTAAGTTTATGGGGAGAGATATTTTCTATGTGTTGGAGAAGAATGGCGATCACACGGTCAACGTCTTCCATATATAAGTCCCCCGTGATCTGGTGAACAGTAACCATCAACAGCTCGGAGTGCAAACTGGTACACATCATCCAGTTCGTGTCATCCAGTTCGTGCTACTAGAACAGATCTCAAGGCACGCAACAGCTCATAGATACAGAACATATCACACGTAAATAGTAGCGACAGATCACGCCTTGGCCAGCTCACGCGTACCATCCAGCTAGTGTTTAAGCTGACGTCACATAAACGGCATCCCATCGCACCTCAGCTCGAGACCAACAGATCACGTGCAAGAAGACCAGCTCGCACACTATCAGCTCTCGCCTAAGTTGAAACCCATGAACCGTACTAGTTTACACTAAACCCTCGAACCAGGACTGTCCGCACAATACTATCAGATTGCGCCCCTCTAAGCTGGTTTCTCCAAACGACGTCGCTTCGGCACCCACATCGAATATCCAGCTTAGCGTACCCAGAGTAGCTTGCGACAACAGTTAATAAGCATCTAACCATCCATCTCGGACTGTTCTACGAAAACTAACCAGAGCTGTTCCATGCACTGACCAGTTCGCTCTCCTTCGAACCATATCTCTCTAATCTGCTCCAGACCAGCTTACGTTAGCTAGGCATACCAGCTCAGAGCTGGCCCGTCCTAGATCAGCTCACGCCTGATCTGGTCTATACTAAACCCGATTAGTTAAATTATTTGCTCCACTAATCTTTCGGGTCTCACATTCCTCCCCCACTAAAAATAATCTTTCTTCCTCGAAATCAAACACCAAACTCCATAACTGATCGAACCTCAACATCACAGAAATGTCACTACATCACCAAAACTGGAAATACACAAATATACTATGCACAACAGTTCCAAACCACATGGAACAACTACTAACCATATCTTAAGGTGACTGGGTAAAAAAACATCCAGAATTCTATCTATGGAAGCTAATAAGATGCATACTGAAACAGATGAGGCCACTCACGTTGCATCTTCTCCTCTAACTTCCACATATCTTCTTCCATGCCATGCTTGCTCCACTGAACCATTACTAAGGGAATGGTCTTGTTCCTAAGCTGTTTCTATTTCCTGTCCAAAATCTGCAAGGGTACTCAACATAACTCAGCTTTTGATCAAGCTCCACCTCGTCAGTTTGTAGCACATACGAAGGATCTGGTTCATACTTCATCAAAATAGACACCTGAAACACATCGTGAAGTGAGGAAAGTTCGGGTGGCAACAACAAACGATAAGCCAAAGGACCGATCTTTTCCACAATTTCATAAGATCCAACATAACGAAGAGCTAACTTTCCCTTGTGTCCAAATCTATAACACTTCTAAAAGGAAAAACTTTCAAGAAAACTCGATCACCCACCTGAAATTCTAAAGGCCTACGCCACCTATTTGCATAACTAGCTTGCATTTGAAAGTTGTTCTCGCATTACTACATCCAAAAAAATCTCTTATCCTTCTGGGCCAGTTGCGTCATATGCTTAGCTATACTTGAGAATCCCTCAATGAAGCATCGATGATAGCTAGCCAATCCCAAAAAGCTATGAATCTCTGAGACTTCTTGGGACGTTCCCAGTTCACAACCGCCTCTACCTTACTGGGATCAACAGATATCCCTTCAGCCGAAATGATAGGACCCAAAAACACAACGTTATCAAACCAAAACTCGCATTTAGAGATTTAGTGTATAGCTGCGAGTTTCGAAGTGTTTGGAGGACCAGCCTCAGGTGCTCTTTATGCTGCATGAGAGTCTTCGAGTAAACCAATATGTCATCGATGAAAACAACACAAAATGATGAACTCTCTAAAGACTCGGTTCATTAAGTCCATGAAAACTACTGGGGCATTAGTCAAACCAAAAGGCATAACCAAGAACTCGTAATGCCGTACCTAATTCTAAACGCATGTTTCACAACATCCTCCTCTCAAATTCACAACTGATGATACCCTGAACGTAGATTGATCTTAGAATACACGGCTGAACCTTGAAGCTGATCGAATAAATCGTTGATCCTCGGTAAAGGGTACTTATTCTTTACTGTAGCATTGTTCAGTTATCGAAATTCGATGCACATCCTCATCGAGCCATCTTTATTCATTACAAATAGAATTGGAGCTCCCCATGGTGCCATTTGGCCGAATAAAGCCTTTCTCTAGCAGATCGCTAAGTTGCACCTTCAGCTCTCTCAACTCAGCGACGCTAGGCGATATGGGGTCCATGAAATAGGAGCTGTACCCCGGCACCAACTCAATGTTGAATTAAATCTCTCTCCTTGGAAGGGAAACCGGGAATCTCCTCTGGAAACACATCAGGAAAATCACGAGCGACGGGATAGTCACTATGCTCCACACTGCCATCGAGGATGTGTCTAAAGCATAAATCATAAACCCTACATTCTCCAACGACAGTAGGCTAAACATCTCTATGAGACCTGGAATTGTATAGGATTAATTTAGTTGGAATTAATCGGTTTTTAGAGATTTCTGGTGGTTTAGATCTCTGTTTGTAAGTTTGGTTGGCATTTTCGGGTCAGATTTCGCATTTTAAGCAATTGTGGGAGTTTTCGTATTTTTGAGATTTTGGGTGAAAGCTAGTTTTTGGTGAAAGCTGGTTGAATAGTGAAAACCAGTCGCAACGTGTTTTGGTAACGCAAGATTATGAAACATCGTCGTCTGGAGAGATTTGGTAGCGCTTGTAATATCAGCTGTTTCCTTAGCGTGAATTTGTATCGGGTTGGATACAGTGTCATTTGAATAAGTTGTAGCGACATCGTTTTGGTGTAGCGCTAGTGTGAGATCTGGTCGCGTGTGTGTGCCTGCTGGTTGTTCAGCCGAAGCAGATGTCAACGCGGGTCAACATCCCTGTAGCACGAGGAGGAAACGTCGTCGTTTGGCTAGCGTTAAGGAACCAGTCGATGCGCATATTCGATTTCCAGATGTCAACGCTGGTCAACTCTTCTGTAGCTTGCAGCTGGTTTTGAGAGAGAGTTAGCGACCGGATTTGATGATGTCAGCTGTGCGATGCCGTTTTGATTAATTGCAACGCTGCGTTTTATATGTTGCTGATGATACCAGCTTTTGGAAGGATTTCACGTGAGAGAAATCAGCCGATGGTTTTAGGCGACCAGCTGGTGGCAGATTTGATGACGGAAGCGGTGCGACGTCGTTTTGTTAAGTCGCTGCGACGTCGTTTTGTGTGTTTGGGATTATGCTTGCGGGGTTCGACCAGCCGATGGTTTGTTGGTGCCTGCTGGTTATGTCGGTGGAATTTTAAATCAGATTTCAGCAGCTACGGGATTTATATATAGGAAGACTTGGTATTCGATTGAAACATTAGATCCCATACTTAGAATAATTTCCCGACATTTGTTCTTTGTTTCTCGAACCCTAGAGCACTGTTCACCGTGAGCTTTTCCGGTGAATTCCCGTCGTTGCTGGCCGTTGTTTGATTCGTGCGAGGTAGCGTTGGACTCCTCTCGAAAAGCTCTTCCATCTTATACCATTCTTGGAGGCTGTTGTTAGCTAGAGCGAGGTCGCGAAGTTACTGTCTTGGCCGTGTGTTCGCTGTGAGCAGGTAGCTTCGAATTGTTGTAATATCTTAGCTTTAATAAGTTGATTTAAGCTCCCTGTTAAGTGGTATTGATGGGATTGATCGCTGGTTGAGTTGTAACTCCCGGCAGTACCTTCTGTGTATTTGAGTCCCGATGATTTATGCCCCTGTGTGCTTTGACAGGTTGTTGTTCAGCTTTCTCGGGACCTATGTTGTGGTAATTATTACACAGAAGTAAAAGGTACGGATTGGAGCTTGTAATACAGCGATGTTATGGCTTGGATAATTTGTGAGATGCCCGGCAGTACCTTCTATGTATTTGAGTCCCGATGATTTATGCCCCTGTGTGCTTTGACATGTTGTTGTTCAGCTTTCTCGGGACCTTTGTTGTGGTAATTATTACACAGAAGTATAAGGTACGGTTCCGCTTTCTCGGGACCTTTGTTGTGGTAATTATTACACAGAAGTATAAGGTACG
>KV010230.1:30966-89872 GCA_001598015.1 Dorcoceras hygrometricum | reverse complement strand
TTTATTGTAAATTACTAGACTTAGTGGGAGGACTTTTGAAGATGGTGGGCCCGATGACGATCAAAGATATTGAAGACCGAAGATATGTAAAACCGGAAACAAATGTAATAGGATTGCATTGCATATTGCATTTCACCTAGGATTGGACCCAGGTCCGTGATTGGCAACCACGGACCGCATAACTCTCGCGATCGATCATCCCAATGTTTATATATGTGATATATAGTTAGTTGAATCCGCATGTTTTAAATATGATTTAAAATATATTGCATGAGACCAAACTTTTCGAAAATAAAATCCCTCGTTTTAAATACGATTTAAAACTAATATCAAGATAAAAGTTTATTCGATAAACTAAAGGGAATTTAAATTTGTTTAAGTTATCCCTACCTTCCATCAATAATGGGTGTACGCCGATGCTACCCGTATACATGGCCCGGCTCATATTATTGAGGGGGTCATGTATGCCGGAAAGTTTTCCACGCCATTGACAATTGTTGTGAGTCGGTTGGAACTCCCTTTAACGTTGGCTCATATTATTGGGGACGTTAAGGGGACCGTCCTTCACGACTCAACATTTATGGGTCATCTTGACACGTGATAGTAAACGGCATCATATTATTGGGCCCTTACTGGACGTGAGGTGAATACATGGAGGTTGCACCGGTTGCAATCAGAAACTACCTTTTGGGGGTCATGGATGACTGCTATTATTCGGGTCCATGATTGCTTGATTGGGCTCCGTGTACCCACTAAAGAAACTTGCTTTATCGATTTCATTAGAGGGTGGTGAAATCGTTAAAATAGTGGGAGGGTAATTCATAGAACTAAACGACCTTGTTTTATGTCTTAGCGATTATTTTATATAGTTAGTGATGATTGTCTGTTTTCTTTTCAGTATTACTGCTTATATAATGTCAAGAGGCGTCGACCTCTAGAGTTTCAGGTTGGTGATCAGTTATTTCTCAAAGTTTCTCCGTTTCGCAGTGTTATGCGCTTTGGACACAAGGGAAAGTTAGCCCCTCGTTACGTCGGACCGTATGAAGTTGTTGAGATGATTGGCCCTTTGGCGTATAGGCTGTTGTTGCCTTCGGAATTATCTTCTCTACATGATGTCTTTCATGTTTCCATGTTGAGGAAGTATGAGACAGATCCGTCTTATGTGCTGAGAACTGATGAGGTTGAGCTAGATCAGACGTTGAGCTATCAAGAATATCCCTTGAAGATCCTAGGCATAAAAGAGAAAAAATTGAAGAATAAAATCATTCCGTTGGTGATGGTGCAATGGAGCAAGCATGGTAGGGAAGAGGCTACTTGGGAGCTGGAGGAAAAGATGCAGCGCGCCGCATCTGTTTGAATAGCTGTTGAGCTAAATTTTCAGCAGTTGTAGCATGAGAGGTTCACGGCTGTCAAGGAGCTTATGACGAGCCGCATGCGCGATGGGACTTGGGTCCGCGAGCATGGGGTTCGTATGATTGGGCTCGTTGTAAAGCTGTCGGGCCTTGATATCACACTTCCACACGAGTTGTCTGTGGATGTGCTTGTCCTTTCACTGCCTGCTGCATTCGACCCCTTTGTGGTCAACTTCAACATGAACAAGCTGGCAGCCACCCTTGAAGAGGTGGTTAACATGCTTGTCGTGTTCGAAGGAACCATAAAGAAGGACAAGCCCATAAAGAAGGGGCCCAGACGCAAGGGTAAGAAGCGTTCTGCCCCTGCGAAGGAGGAAAAGCCCACCAAGAAGCCAAAGGCAAAGGCTTCCAAGCCAAACAAGAGCGAGGATGTTTGCCACCACTGCCACAAGCCTGGGCATTGGAGGAGGAACTGCAAGGAGTACCTCGAGCAGTTGCGAACTGCGAAAGGTATGTTCTATATCGAAATAAATATGTCTCTTAATTCGACTTCTTGGGTACTTGATACCGGATGTGGATCTCATATTTGCAATGATTTGCAGGTCATGATAAGAAACCGACGTCTTAGAGAGGGTGAGACCCACTTGAGGCTTGGCAATGGAGCAAGAGTTGCTGCAGTAGCTATAGGAGATGTTTATTTATTTCTGTCTTCCGATTTTAAGTTGTTATTGAGAAACGTTTTGTTTGTTCCCGAATTAATAAAGAACATTATTTCTGTTTCTATGCTTGATAGTGATGGATATTCTTGTATGTTTGCTAATTCGATTTGCAATATTTACAAGAATGAATGTTTAATTGGAATTGGGGAACGCAAAGACGATTTATACACCTTAAAATTAAAAGAAGTTCCAACTCGCGATGTCGAAGCACATACAACAACGATTAAAAGGAAACACGATAACTTGAACCCAGTACAACTTTGGCACGCTAGGCTAGGTCATATTTCTCTAAGTAGGATGAACAAGTTAGTTAGGAGTGACATGTTTGATCTGTCAGACATTAACTCCCTAACGACTTGTGAGTCTTGTCTCAAGGGATAGATGACTAAGCAACCCTTCAAGGGCAAGGGTGAGCGTGCTCAAGGTCTATTGGATTTGATCCATACTGATGTGTGCGGCCCGTTTAGTATTGGTACTAAATACGGTCACACATACTTCATCACATTTACCGACGATTACTCTAGGTATGGGTACTTGTACTTAATGAAGCACAAGTCTGAATCCTTTGAAAGGTTTAAAGAATTCAAGGCTGAAGTAGAAAATCAATTAGGCAAAAGTATTAAAGCACTTAGATCTGATCGAGGTGGTGAATACTTGAGTGCTGAGTTTCAAGACTATCTGAAAGAGAATGGGATTCTCGCACAGTGGACCCCTCCGGCCACACCACAGCTCAATGGTGTAGCGGAGCGTCGTAATCGGACCTTGTTGGACATGGTTCGATCTATGATGAGTTTCACTGAGCTTTCTACCTCGTTTTGGGTCTATGCGCTCGAACCGGCGGTAATGTTGTTGAACAATGTCCACACCAAGGCAGTGGATAAGACTCCATATGAGATATGGATGGGCAAACCACCCAAGTACTCATTCATGAGGATTTGGGATGTCCTGCTTACGTGAAGCAGACAATGGGAGATAAGCTGGATACGAGATCCATTCCGATGCTGATTCTAATTTGTGGCTTGAAGCAATGCAGTCTGAGTTTGACTCAATGCATGCGAACCAAGTTTGGACTCTTGTTAACCCTCCCGAAGGAATTGTTCCTATTGGGTGCAAATGGGTATACAATAGGAAACTCGGGACTGATGGTAAGGTAATGACCTACAAGGCACGAATGGTCGCGAAAGGTTACACTCAAAGGCAAGGTGTTGACTATGATGAAACCTTCTCGCCAGTCGCAATGTCCAAGTCAATTATAATCTTGTTAGCCATAGCCGCATGGTACGACTATGAGATATGGCAAATGGATGTGAAAACTGCGTTCCTTAATGGAAACATTAAGGAAGAGATCTATATGACGCAGCCTGAGGGTTTCACATCTGTTGGAAGTGAGCATAAGGTATGCAAGCTTCAGAGATCGATCTACAGTCTCAAACAAGCATCGAGGAGTTGGAACCTGAGATTCGATGAAACAATTAAGGAATTTGGTTTCATCAAGAATCCCGAGGAGCTATGTGTTTACAAGAAGGTAGTTAAAAGCGCTGTGACATTCCTAGTACTTTATGTTGATGACATTCTACTCATTGGGAATGATGTAGGAATGCTGCAGTCAACTAAAGTCTGGTTGTCTAGTAGATTTTCGATGAAGGACATGGGTGAAGCATCCTATATTCTTGGAATACAGATCTATCGGGATAGATTGAAACGGATGCTCGGACTCACCCAGGCCACCTACATCGATACCATACTTAAGAGGTTCTCTATGGAAGAGTCCAAGAGATGACACCTACCTATATGCCACGGGGTCACTCTATCTAAGTCTATGTATCCAAAGACTGATGAGGAGATAGAGAGTATGACACGTGTGCCATATGCCTCGGTAATAGGTAGCATTATGTATGGCATGATCTCGACTAGACCGGATGTCGCATATTCTCTGATTGTCACGAGCCGCTACCAGGCCAACCCCGGCCAATTGCATTGGAAGGCTGTGAAGGATATTCTTAAGTACTTGCGAAGGACTAAGAATATGTTCATGGTCTATGGGGGTGGTGAACTGAAACTGTAAGGCTACACTGATTCTAGCTTCCAGTGTGACGTGGATGATTCGAAGTCTACCTCTAGATTTGTATTCATGCTCAATGGTGGTGCTGTCTCTTGGAAGAGTTCCAAACAAGACACCATCGCGGATTCAACCACTGAGGCTGAGTACATCGCAGCATCAGCTGCTGCTAAGGAGGCGGTTTGGATAAGGAATTTCATCCAAGAGTTGGGCGTCATTCTTGATGGAGTTGGTCCAGTCCCGGTGTACTGCGACAACACGGGTGCCGTTGCGCAAGCAAAGGAGCCTAGGTCTCACCAAAGTTCCAAACATATACTGAGGAAATACCACATAATCCGGGATATTGTGGCTAGAGGTGACATAGCAGTTGAGAGAGTCGCCTCTGCGGACAACGTTGCTGATCCACTTACGAAGCCCTTGCTAGGACCGTTGTTTGAAAAACATCGTGAAACAATGGGACTGCGTCTGATGAGTAGTTGGCTTTAGGGAAAGTGGGAGATTGTTAGAGTAGATGCCCAACTAGCCAACTTGTGGCGTGTGGGTTTATAGACTCTTGTATATGACAGTCTTTATATATGATATTCGCATTTGTTTATGGCATTCTTTATTTTCTTTATGTTTATATAATGTTAACAATTGTGTTGGATAAAGACCTAGAATGCACCATAGTGTATGTTAGATGTGATAGTGGGTATGACGGCTATCATGAAACACATCTAATAGTCACTGTGTATTCTGAATTAGTTCCTAGTCGATTGGGCCGTCAAAATGAGGATAAGGCCGCCCGAGCTCGAGACTAGTATCTGCGATGCGAAGTACCATGTTTAATTGGTAGGGAACATTGTGATGTTCTGAGCATGTAGATAGATAGTGACCTGGTGATTTATCGAACTACCCTCGTTCGGACTTTCCAAGTGGTTACCATTTGTTGAGTGGATAAGTCCGAGGTCTTGGTTGTACTGATTAGTCCTCACGACTCGAAACGTCATTGAGACTCTACATGATAGGCGTCTCACTTTGACCCGTTTGCCGACTCACTTGGGGTCATTAGGCGGCGGGGTTGGGTGAGACCCCGATGCGTGTATGAGTCGATGCTTCGTTGTCGAGGATTCACCGCTCGCTTACATGCGTGGATATCCTATGCTATCTGAGGGGTATAATAGTGTATAAATCTCTGGCCAGAGTACTAGAAGTGTTTTAGGTAAAATGGGTTTAACCTAGTTACACTCGCGATGTCACTATTCGATCTCCAAAGATGTATGCATAGCTATCGGATCTCTGGGTTTACCTAGTTACACTCGCGATGTCACTATTCGATCTCCAAGATGTATGCATAGCTATCGGATCTCTAGCGACTCTCGATTTACCAATGGTCGTTGATCTGATCGGGATATATGGATTGAAAGGACCGTACAGTACGCTAACCACGACCAACTGGTTCTTTCAGGCACTATCAGTGATACCTAGGGGATCATGGCGCGATGTTGCTTACCATGATCCGTTGGGCAAGTCTGAAATTGTGATTTC
Organism: Dorcoceras hygrometricum; assembly: GCA_001598015.1. NCBI lineage: Eukaryota > Viridiplantae > Streptophyta > Magnoliopsida > Lamiales > Gesneriaceae > Dorcoceras > Dorcoceras hygrometricum. Next base: position 84,215 of record KV010230.1, on the reverse strand, counting down.
GGAGCCGCAATGGTTGTGGGTCCACGGCTAGCTGTATCCCTGAACCATTGAGGGTCACACAAGTACTGGATTCGTGATTCCCGCACGGAAACTGAGCTCAATGTGTTGAGCATATGAGGAGAATTTTAGGGAGTGAGACTTCGTAAAAGTCAACAGGGGTCAAATTGCGATTTCCCGCTGTTGAGGGGCAAACCTGTCATTTTGGACTAAGTAATCTGAAAAATTGTTTACACATCATAATATTCAGTTTTGGAAACTGAGTCGATCGGTCCGATCTGATCGTAAATCGGAATTATGATGAAACCACGGTGATGCAGATGAACCGAATGTTCATACGTTGGACTAGGCCCGCCCCAGGTCCAATGGGCCGGTTCAAGCCCATCACACCTATACATAGTCTTCAGCCTAGGGTTGCACAACACAAGGCATCATAGCAAAACCCTAGCACCACACGCCGCCTCCCTCTCCCTCACCTCACTTCGCCGACCGCCGCATCACGCCGCCGCCCGCCGCCCGCCGTCGTCCGATCTTTGCACGATTGGACTTGTTCTGATCCGTGCGACGAGGTGATTCCGTTCGTGATAAAATCCATCAGCCTTATAGTGCAGGCTGATCGGAGGAAGATCAAATCCGGGCGTGGACCTGATTAGACGTAATCTACCGCCGCCTACCGTGAAGAGCCGGTCTCCCTGTGATTCTGGTTGGAGCCAGGCGCCTGTCGCCAGCAAGGTAACAATCAAAGAATCCCCTATGAATGGTTTGTTGATTTGATTTTATCGTATTGAACGTTTCCCGACGCTAATTTCAAAACTTCCGCTGCATCGCCGGGAGACGGGATCCGGATCCGCCACCGTTTTCCCGACATATTAACAGAGCTAAGGCTCGGATCCTTCAATACAATTGTTGCCTGAATTGTATCTAATCTCGATTTTCAGATTGAAACAAAAAAAAAATTTTGGTTCCGGCAGCGGCGCCGCCGCGCATGGCGGCGCCCCTCCCCGCGCGCATGAGCGCGCGCGGTAGCCAGACATGCAATATTTCAAACGTGCAATGCATGAGGGCTACCCAGAATCATCGGTAGGCAAGGCACAACGACTCAGCTGTGCAGAATCAAATCCTGTGATATTCAGGTACGACAGATCAGCCACCCATCACAGTGTAGTGGTATTCAGGCATGACAACTCAGCCGGCCACCACATCAATATCAGCATTGGACCTTTCAGGCACGACGGCTCAGTCGGCCGATCACAACGCACAAAGGAGATCAGTTCACAAAATGATCAGGCTCAATATGTGTGCGTGAATGCCAAGAAAAATCATGCTTATAACCATGCATTTAACTCACACGCACACAGACAGATAAGAGCACATAATCAACATCATAAACAAGCAGTAAATACCAGCACACAGTTCACAGCAATTCAACACGAAAGAAATATCCCAAAGCTGATATTCAAGCTGCTAGATCCAGCTCAATTTGTACCTCAAAACAGCTTCTACCTCGACAGATTTCACTTAGACTTAGCACCAATAGCCCGCTAAATCCTTCTGCCTTACCAGATCACGACGAAACACAATAGGAACTGCTTGAAAGCTCAAATCTGTCAAGATATCTCACAAATTGGCTCAAATATAAGCTCATTCAGCTTACGGCCTACGGTCGAGAAACTCAACCCAACCTCAACTACACTACGTAGGACCAACCATCTCTAATCGAAGCTTAGAACGAGAAGAAATCACTTACTCAAGCTCTAAAGGAACGGAAGAACTATCTGCTGGAATTCACGAAGATATCGAACTCTGCAACTACTTCACGCTCCCTCAATCCGGCGACCCAAGTCCCCAAACTGGTATAATAGAAAGATCTTAAGGAGACGAGCTCAGCGCCACCAATCTTGCTCCAAACGGCGGCGTAAATCGACGACAATCGACGGAAAAAGGGTTCGAATGAACAGTAAGGGTTTCGAAGGCTCACAGGAAGAAGATAAGAAATATCGGGTCTCGAAGTTCTCTAAGCGTTAATCGACACTTATATATATATATAAATCTTTCAGTAAACGCTACAGTGAAAGTCAATTACACAAGTCAAATTTGATATCAGCATTCATATCTCAGCGCTACATCAGATATTAGCGCTAACTCAGATCTGACTTCTCTACGCTATACTATAGCGCAACCACCAAACGACGTCGCATAGGAGTCCCGCTCAAAGCAAACATATCACACGTACACATAGACCCGCTCGCTAGAATCCAGATCTGGCTTACATCAAACGACGTCACACCAGAGTCCAGTTCTCATCAAATCTGATGCTCGCTAAACGACATCGTATCAATCATTCTCAACTAACGCCAAATTTGATATATGCCAAACGACATCGCATCACTTATACTCAACCCGCGTATACCCGGGTAATCCAAAACGACATCGTTTCGCTTCCCTCTCAAGGCAACTCGATCTAACACACGAGGGACAGATCTGGACACCCAGATCTTACTCAAATCTGAAATAACGAACCGGTCTACACAAACCGTGAACCAAACCCGATTCTCCTAGCACCTATAATCACTCGCGTGGGGTTATTCTCCAAATCTGAACTCCAGCGATAAACAATATACCAAATCTGTCCAGCGCTACGCTCTCCCTTACTCAACGACACAAACCCGATATACCTCTAAGTCAATCCAAAGCTCATATACTCAAACCTGCCCACATCCAAAGCTGATATCACAAACAACTTTGACCAATATTCCTAGGCTGAACACCCGATAATTCATAAGGCATATTTCTTCGATTAAATCCTCATACCAATCAAATCTGCTCAAACATCTTAAGAGATTAAACGGGATATTTCCTAAATATGTTCGTAACATGCCACTAATTAAATATGTTAAAAATACAGTCCTTACATCCTCCCCACCTTAAGAGATTTCGTCCTCGAAATCAAAAGGCAACTACATATCAAAATCAAAGGACTACTAGAGAATGACCAGACAAAATACACAATTCTCCAGAATTCTCAAATCTTATCAACAATCTAGCATATCTCAATGCTTACAGAATCACTTGTCAAGTTACAAAACAACTCAACACATCAATCAGTAATCTAGAAAAGTACCTGGATCAAATCTGCGAATGCTCAAACAGATGAGGCCACTCTTGTCTCATCTTTTCTTCAACTTCCCAGGTAGCTTCCTCTCTGCCATGCTTGCTACATTGGACCATTACCAACGGTATAGTCTTGTTTCTCAACTGCTTCTCCTTTCTATTCAGAATCTGCACTGGATATTCGACATAGCTCAGGGTCCGATCCAGCTCTACTTCATCCGTCCTTAGCACATGGGACGGATCTGGATCATATTTCCTCCATGAAACACATCATGTATCGCTGCTAACTCAGCAGGTAATTGCAATATATACGCCAAAGATCCAATCCTCTCAATAATCTCGAAGGGACCAACGAATCAAGGAGCTAACTTATCCTTAAGCCTGAATCTCATCACGCTCTTGAAAGGAGAAACCTTCAAAAATACTCGATCGCCAACCTGAAATTCCAAAGGCCTGCGCCTCTTGTTAGCATAGCTAGCTTGACGATCTTGTGCAGCTTTCATTCTACTCTAAATCAACTCGACCTGATCTTTCATATGCTGCACAAACTCAGGTGTAGATAGCAGTTTATCACCAACTTCTTCCCAACAAATTGGTGATCTACACTTTCGATCGTACAAAGCTTCAAATGGGGCCATCCCGATAGTCACTTGGTAGCTATTGTTGTACGAAAACTCTACCAGGGATAAAGAATCCTGCCAGCCACCACTGAAATCCATCACTATAGCTCGCAGCATATCCTCCAGAATCTGTATGGTCCTCTCGGATTGACCATCTGTCTGCGGGTGATAAGCTGTACTCATAGCCAATCTCGAACCCATCGCTGCTTGCAAGCTCTTCCAAAATCTGGAAGTAAATCTTGGATATCTATCGGACACTATCGAGACCGGCATTCCATGCAATCTAACCACATGGTCAACGTACAGTCTCGCCTTTTTCTTCATGGAACATGTCACATCATAGGGAATGAAGTGGGCTTACTTCGAAAGCCTGTCAATAACAACCCCCTCCAGAATCTGTATGGTCCTCTCGGATTGACCATCTGTCTGCGGGTGATAAGCTGTACTCATAGCCAATCTCGAACCCATCGCTGCTTGCAAGCTCTTCCAAAATCTGGAAGTAAATCTTGGATATCTATCGGACACTATCGAGACCGGCATTCCATGCAATCTAACCACATGGTCAACGTACAGTCTCGCCTTTTTCTTCATGGAACATGTCACATCATAGGGAATGAAGTGGGCTTACTTCGAAAGCCTGTCAATAACAACCCAAATCGCATCACATCCCCTGTTCGAACGAGGTAAGTGAGTCACAAAATCCATGGCCACGTGCTCCCAATTCCATTGAGGCACTTCTAAACTCTGCAACAATCCACCAGGTCTCATTCTCTTGGCCTTGACCTGTTTACAGCTCAAACATCAAGCTACAAATCTAGAGATGTCATTCCTCATAACTTCTCATCAGTAGTGAGACTTCAAGGCATGATACATCTTCTTCTCGCCCGGATGCACACTGTAACGACTACAATGGGCCTCGTTTAAGATGGTTTCCTTCAGATCAATCAAATTCGGAACAACCAATCTACCACAAAATCTCAATCATCCATCAGAAACAACAGAAAAATCTTCCGACTGACCATTCTGGGCCTTAATCTTCAACTCATGAATATACGGGTCAGTCCTCTGCGCTTCTCTAATGTCTGCGACAATTCGTGGTTCAACCTGAAGAGAAGAAACCACAAAGTACTGATCCTCTGGCTGAAAACGCCGTCCCGAAGTCCCTAAATGCTCATGGTCTTTGGATATGCTTAACAACGTCAATATTGCAGGCTGGGCTTTCCTACTCAAAGCATATGTCACTAAGTTCATCCGCCCAGGCTGATACTGAATCTCATAGTCAAAATCCTTGAGCAACTCCAACCAAAGAAGCTGTCTCATATTCAGATCTGACTGAGTGAAGATATACTTCAAACTCTTATAGTCTGTGTGTTGGCGCAGAGGCGGATCCGGATCCCGCTCCCGGGGCGCAGCGGAAGATTTAAAATTTTGAGCCCAGGAACGGTCAATACACCTATAAAAAAATTCATAGGATGTTTAGAATGGTACCTTGCTAGCGTCTAGGCGCCTGGCTCCGACCAATTTCACGAGGAAATCGGCACTTCAACGGTTGGCGGTTTTGGCCTCCTAATCCGGTCCACGACCGGAATCTCAATTCCTTCGCTGTGCACTAGAAAACTCGACGAAATTTTCACGGACAGAATCTCCTCGCCGGAACGGTCGGAACAAGATTTCCGACGGCGGGCGGCGACGGAGGCGGGGAGGAGAGGAGAGGAAGGGAGAAAATTATAAGCTGAGGAGCTTTTGGTGTGTTTCAAATGAATACCCCATGGCCTCTATTTATAGATTTTCCATGGGCTTGAATCAGCTTAATGGGCTTGGGTCGGGCTCAGGCCCAGGGTGAACATTGGTTTCAAGTCCATCACTGTGGCTCCATCATAATCCCGATCGACGATCAGATCGGACCGATCTACACAGTTTACAAAACTGAGCATTATGATGTGAAAACAATTTTTCGGACCACCTAATCCAAAATAGCAGTTTGGCCCCTGTAAGCTTTAAGGATAGTCAAACTAGTCCAAACTTAGGGAAATTGCATTTTGACCCTATTTAATTTTAGGAAGTCGCACTTCCATCCTTCCTCCTACTATACTCAACAAATTGAGCTTAATTTCCGTACGGGAATTGAGAAACCTGTACTTGTGTGACCCTCAATGGTTCAGGGATACAGCTAGCCGTGCGGCTCACAACATTTGTGACTCCGAAACCACATTTTCAGACTAACCCATCGGATCATGGTAAGGCGTCTAGCAACATCACCCCATGATCCCTAGGTATCACTGATAGTGCCTGCAAGAACCAGTCGGTCATGGTTAGCGTACAGTACGGTCCTTTCAGCTCATATATCCCAATCGAATCAACGACCATTGGTAAATCGAGAGTCGTTAGAGATTCGATAGCCATGCATACATCTTGGAGATCAGAATAGTGACATCGCGAGTGCTACCATGTAAACTCATTTACACTGAAGCACAAGAGTACTCTGGCCAGAGATTTGTCACACTATTATCTCCTCAGATAGCATAGGATATCCTCGCACTAGGGCAAGCGGTGAATCCGCGACAACAAAGCATCGACTTCACATGCTTCATGACCTCACCCAATCTCGACACCTGATGACCCTCACGAAGTCGGTAAACGAGTCAAAGTGAGGCGACTAATCATGTAGATTCTCAATGATGTTTCGAGTAGTAAGGACTAATCCATACAACCAAGACCTCGGACTCTCAACTCGACAAATGGTAACCACTTGGAGAATTCGAACGAGGGTAGCTGGATAGTTTGCCAGGCAAATCATCCATCTGCATGCTCAGAACATCACAATGTTCCCTACCAATGAAACGTGGTACTTCACATCGCAGATGCTAGTCTCAAACTCGGGCGGCCTTATCCTCATTTTGACGGCCCAATCGACTAGGAACAATTTTAGAATACACAGTGACTATTAGATGTGTTTCATGATAGCCATCATATCCGCCATCACATCTAACATACACTATGGTGCATTCTAGGTCTTTATCCAACACAATTGTTAACATTATAAAAATAATGAAGATAAAGAATTCCATAAAAGAATACGAATTTCATAAATAAAGATCGTTTTGCATAGACTCAACAAGAACCCACACGCCACAAGTTGGCTAGTTGGGCACCTACTCTAACACTGTGTACACCACAAACTGCTCACCATACAAGTAATGACGCCAAATCTTCAGGGCAAAAACAATGGCGGCTAATTCTAGATCATGAATGGGGTATCTCGTCTCATGGGGTTTCAATTGTCGAGACGCATAAGCTATCACTCGCCCGTTCTGCATCAATACACAACCCATACCATTCAGAGAATCATCGGAACAAACCACAAAAGCTCCACAACCCAAAGGTAAAGCCAACACATGAGCAGTAGTCAACTTCTCCTTAAGCAAATGGAAACTCGACTCACACTCATCTGTCCACAGAAATCTCCTATCCTTCTGGGTCAACTGCGTCATCGACTTGGCTATCGAAGAAAAACCCTCAATAAAACGTCTATAATAATCATTCAAACCTAAGAAACTACGGATCTCTAAAACATTCCTAGGTCGCTCCCAGTTCAGAACTGCTTCGACCTTACTAGGATCCACGAAAATACCTTGTGCAGATATGACATGACCAAAAAGATTACTTTATCCAACCAGAATTCACACTTACTGAACTTTGCATAAAGCTGTGAGTCTCTCAGTTTCTGCAACACCAATCTCAAGTGTTCCTTATGCTCTCTGAAGTTCCTCGAATACACCAGAATGTCATCTATGAAGACAATCACAAAACGATCAATGTACTCACTAAAGACGCGATTCATCAAATCCATGAAGACAGCAGGAGCATTCATCAATCCAAACGGCATCACAAGAAACTCATAATGCTCGTATCTAGTATTGAAAGCCATCTGCGCCACATCAGCGTCTCTAATCCACAACTGATGATAACCAGATCGCAGATCAATCTTAGAGTACACTGTCGATCCCTGCAGCTGATCAAATAAGTCATCAATCCTCGGCAAAGGATACTTGTTCTAAATCTTCGCTTAATTCAACTACCGAAATGCACACACATCCTCATAGATCCATCCTTCTTCTTCACAAAGAGAATCGGAGCTCCCCAAGGCGACATACTTGGCCTAATAAATCCCTTCTCTAGAAGATCACACAACTGATCCTTGAGCTCCTTCAACTCAGCTGGCGCCAATTGATAAGGGGCTCTCAAAATCGGGTCTGTTCCTGGCACCAACTCTATGCTGAAGTCAACTCTCGTCTCGGAGGAAATCCAAGAATCTCATCCGAAAAAACATCAGGGAACTCTCGAGCAATCAGTACATCACTCAACTCTATCCGCGACTCTTGGGAAACATCAAGGGCATAAATCATGAACCCCGAATTCTCTAGAGACAACAGACTGAACATCTCCATGACCGACACTAGTGGAATCTTCGATCGCTAATCAGCACCGTAGAAATCCCACTTTTATCCAAATTGAGGTCTAAACCTCACCACAACATGGAAACAATCTACAGTCATTCTATACACGGACAACACATCCATACTCAAGATACAGTCAAAATCTCTAATCTCCAAGGCAATCAGGTTAGTCACCAACACATTCTCATGAAATCTAATCACACAATCCAAAACCACTTCACGGGACATCAACCACACACCAGCAGGAGTAGAAACAGATACAATATCACACAGTGGGGTAGCACTCAACCCACACTCATGCACAAACAAATCAGATATGAAAGAGTGTGATGCTCATGTATCAAACAAAACTCGTGCAGGAAAATCAAAGATAGCACAAGTACGTGCAATAACTCCTCCAGGCATATCATAAGCTTGCTCTCTCGTCAAGGCATTCACCTGAGCTTGATGCGGTCCCGGAAACTGAGGTCTAGAAGATCCTCCAAACCTAGACGGTTCTCGTGGTTGGAATCCTGATCGTTGGGACTGAGCAAAAGGTTGCGATCTCTGTGAAGAACCACCAGCTGAACCTTGTTGCGACTGATTTGAAGGTTGTCCTCCCGCCAAAGGACAAACTCTAGCAAAATGTCCAGGCTGCCCACACCTATGACAAGGACCTTGAACTCCACGGCACTGCGAAGTCATATGGCGACCTCCGCACTGTCCACACGACACTCCTCCAGAGCCACTACCACCGGAACTAACAGAAACAGAAGAACTCGAATTCGATCATCTCTTAAACAGATTTCCTTGAGGTTTAAAACTATGGCGATTCGACTGCTGCAAAGTCTGAGGAGGTTGAAACGATGGCATCGCTTCGGGCACAGGTTGAAAAGTGCATCCAGCTGTCGGCTGAACCTGATTCTGTACTTCTAAAAGATTCTCCTCAATGTCCACCGCTCTATCAACTGCCTCAGCATAAGTCGTAGGTGAACCAGCCAACACCATGCGGAACAAATCAGGCCTCAAACCTCTCAGAAACTTTTTTTTCTCGTCCTCTTCTGGTTAGAAACATGGGGAACATACGACAGAAGCGACAAAAACTGTCTAGCATACTCGGATACTCTCATGTTCCCTTTCTTCAGATTATCAACCTCTCGCTCGCGGTTATTATAGTAGGACTCAGGGGTATACTACTGTCGAAAATATGTACAGAAGCTCTCCCAAGAAATCAAAGTACCACTCTCTCTCATGACTCGAGAAGTACCTTTCCATCAACGTTGATCATTATCCCTCAACTGCAAAACGGTCAACTTCAGTCTCCTCTCCTGAGAATACTCTACCGTGTCAAACAACTCTTTCTTGTGCTCCAACCAGCCTTCAGCCATCAGACCAGTCTCAGCACCAGTGAACGTAGGGGGATTCATCCTCTGGAACCTAGCCAGAACTAGCTCCATCTCGCCAATCTGCCTAGTCACATCCTCTACCTCTGTCTGTCTAGCACGACGACGCAAGGTATACTCTGATGCTCAACATCCTCATTGCTTCCCGGGGCTCTAGACTCCCCATCTACCTGCCTAACGATTCTACTCCTACCTCTCCTCGGCGACATCTACCAAAACTCAGAGGTAAGAACAACCAGCGGATCAATCACAGAGGCAGATAATCAAAATTACAGAGTCAATCACAAATAAAACTCAAACTCTGTGCCTAGACTCGAGTGTGATGGAAAAGAAATCGAGCTTATCCCAGTTTAAGCTCTGATACCAAAATGTCAGGCCCGGTGCTCTAATTCAAGGATTAACTATTCAATTAATCACAATTATGCGGAAGCATTAAAATAGGGCTAAAAATTTTCGTTTTGGGCCTGAACCAATATCAACTCTTCAAAATACAAGCATACTCAAAATAAGGATTTTAACTCAAAATCCAACACATCAACATACAGCTCAAGTATGCATCAAATCCCGATCCCCAATACATAATCAAGCAGGGAATCCCCTGGTTCAATACATAATATAAATAACTGAGACTCAAAACGGGGATCTACCAGCTGACGCTTCACTCTGTCCAGCTGGATTACCTGAAGCCTGAAAAGGCCAATACAGACCAACGCAGTCCAGAAATAGGGAAAAGAAAACGAGGTCAAACCTCAGTACGAAGAGCACAAATAAAGCATCAACAACATTAGACATGCAAAGGGAAAAGAAAACGAGGTCAAACCTCAGTACGAAGAGCACAAATAAAGCATCAACAACATTAGACATGCAATATTTCAAACGTGCAATGCATGAGGGCTACCCGGAATCATCGGTAGGCAAGGCACAACGACTCAGCTCTGCAGAATCAAATCGTGTGATATTCAGGTATGACAGATCAACCGCCCATCACAGTGTAGTGGTATTCAGGCATGAAAACTCAACCGAACACCACAACAATATCAGCGTTGGACCTTTGAGGCACGACGGATCAGTCGGCCGATCACAACACACAAAGGAGATCAGTTCCTAAAAGGATCAGGCTCAATATATATGCGTGAATGCCAAGCAAAATCATGCTTATAACCATGCATTTAACTCACACGCACATAGACAGATAAGAGCACATAATCAACATCATAAATAAGCAGTCAATACCAGCACACAGATCACAGCAATTCAACACGAAAGAAATATCCCAAAGCTGATATTCAAGCTGCTAGATCCAGCTCAATTCGTACCTCAAAACAGCTTCTACCTCGACATATTTCACTTAGACTCAGCACCAATAGCCCGCTAAATCCTTCTGCCTCACCAGCTCACTGCGAAACACAACAGGAACTGCTCGAAAGCTCAAATCTATCAAGATATCTCACAAATCAGCTCAAATCTATCAAGATATCTCACAAATCAGCTCAAATATATCAAGATATCTCACAAAATCAGCTCAAATCTAAGCTCATTCAGCTTACGGCCTACGGTCGAGAAACTCAACCCAACCTCAACTACACTATGTTGGACCAACCAACTCTAATCGAAGCTTAGAACGAGATACTCGAAAGCTCTAAAGGAACGGAAGAACTATATGCTGGAATTCATGAAGATATCGAACTCTGCACCTACTTCGTGCTCCCTCAATCCGACGACCCAAGTCTCCAAAACTGGTATCAATCGAAATATCTTAAGGAGATGAACTCAGCGCCACCAATCTTGCTCCAGACGATGGTGTAAATCGACGGCAAACGATGGAAAAAGGGTTCGAATGAACAGTAAGGGTTTCGAAGGCTCGCAGGAAGAAGATAAGAAATATCGGGTCTCGAATTTCTCTAAGTGTTAATCGACACTCGTATAAATATAAATCTTCCAATCAACGCTACAGTGAAAGTTAATTACTCAAGTCAAATCTGATATCAGCATTCAGATCGCAGCGCTACATCAGATCTTAGCGTTAACTCAGATCTGACTTCTCTATGCTATACTAGCGCGCAACAACCAAACGACGTCGCGTAGGAGTCCCGCTCAAAACAAACAGATCACACGTACACATAGACCCGCTCGCTAGCATCCAGATCTGGCTTACATCAAACAACGTCGCACCAGAGTCCAGTTCTCATCAAATATGATGCTCGCTAAACGACATCGTATCAATCATACTCAACTAACGCCAAATCTGATATATTTCAAACGACATTGCATCACTTATACTCAACCCACGTATACCCGGGTAATCCAAAACGACATCGTTTCGCTTCCCTCTCAAGGCAACTCGATCAAACATACGAGTGACAGATTTGGACACCCAGATCTTACTCAAATCTGAAAATAACGAACCGGTCTACACAAACCGTGAACCAAACCCGATTCTCCTAGCACCTATAATCACTCGCGCGGGGTTATTCTCCAAATCTGAACTCCAGCGATAAACAATATACCAAATCTGTCCAAAACTACGCTCTCCCTTACTCAACGATACAAACCCTATAGACCTCTAAGTCAAATTCGAAGCTCATATACTCAAACATGCCCACATCCAAAGCTGATCTCACAAACAGCTTTGACCAATATTCCTAGGCTGAAAACCCGATAATTCATAAGGCATATTTCTTCGATTAAATCCTCATACCAATCAAATCTGCTCAAACATCTTACGAGATTAAATCGGGCTATTTCCTCAAATCTGTTCGTAACATGCCACTAATTAAATCTGTTAAAAATACAGTCCTCACAAGTTAGGTCATGGGAAATTTTATATCTCTAATAAGAAAGAGCTAGGGTTTATAGGCGATAACCCGAACTCACATAAAGGGTGGATGAGTCGATACTTTTTTATTAAGCGCATCTCGACCAGGGAAAACCCGTGGGGTTGTGATATGTCATGGCGGGATCATGCCCATACTCTATCTCCCTCAACCCCTGAACAGGCACCTGACCTGACCAATTTCCTCTAGGCTATGAGCGAAAAATGTTTCAACGCACAAGAGTTAATCGAGGAAGATCTCCTGTGTCACTTTAGTTTCAGTGGTAAAAAGGTCCAACTGGTCGGGGATTTAGGTATCTCCATCGTCTTTTCATACCGCCTTACTAATTCTGAGATCTGATCTGTTAACTTGTATGTTATATTTGCAGATGACAGGATGTCAAAGGCTTAAATGATGAAAACTCTGAGGGAGATGAGAGCCGACCCGGAAGGAGCCTCCCGCTCTCTCCATCCAAGTAAAGGGAAGAAGAAGGCCTCGGAGTGGGGCGAGAGGCGCAAGAAACATCGTCATGAGGAGAAAACCAAAGAGTCTGCTCAGGCAACAGTTTCTAAGTGCCCGATCAGCGAACCACGAGGCACGGCGGGTAAGGCTCCCGAGCAGCAATCCACTGAAGCACCTTACGTGCTTCTGGATACTTCTGTCATCTCTTTTGTGGCCAAGCCTCCGGCTTGGTCTCGCTGGATTTTGTCCGCCGCCTGGTTCCCGACCAGGATTTTGACTTGGTGAAGAGTGTTCCCGACCTTGCATCCCTTGAGGCTGCCAGCCTTCATTTTATGCAGGTATATATCAACTCGAGCTTTTATATATTGATTCTGATGTTTATGCTAATCATTGTATCTGTGTAGGCCTTAGTATGGAGTGGTGAGGTGGCGAATCGCCTCACCCAAGCATGGGATGAGGTTGTTATGACCCGGCGTTCCATGGATGGAGTGCTCGATCGTCATAACGACTTAATGAAACAGCTCGAGGAGATACGAGCTCAAAAAGAAAAAGAGTCAGTGCTGCTCGAGCTAGAGGCCAGCTGAGCTGAAGCCCAATCATCCAAGGCCCAAATTCTACGTTCTGAGGAGGAGAACAAACCCTCCGGGCTGAGGTGGATAAGTTGAAGGGGGAGGCGAAAAACTCTTGGGAGCTCTAGAAGGAGAAATTCCTGCAATCCAAAGAGTTTGATATCCTGTGTTCGGGGAGGGCCTCAGTTTTCTTTGAACAGGGCTTCAATAGGTGCCTTGCCAATTCAGGGATAATGACTACTCTGAAGAAGAACACCATGCCCTCTTCCTTGACGTTGAGAAGGCTTTGGCAGACATGCCTGAAGACGAAGATTCTGAAGAAGGCAGCTCGGGTCGGGAGGAGGCTCCTCCAGCTTGATGTCTTTTTATTTTCCCTTGTATTTATTTTGAAATTAATGAACTTATCTCTTTTTCTTTCACTTATATCTATTTTACTTCGAGCACGATTTGCGTATGAATATCTGATTGTGAGATGAGCTATCCCAAACAACACGAAATTAACGTACTTAAAAAATGCAAAATAGATATTGGTAGCTTCGAATAGCAAGGTTCGTTTCAGGGCATGCTAACAAGGGTTAGATTTATATGCCGAGTTGGTCGAGCTTATTGTACCGAGCTAGTCGGACTTTGTGCCAACGATATTTAGGCTTATGTGCCGAGCTGATCGGGATTAATGTACCGAGCTAGTCGGGCATTGTGTCAATGATAGTTGGGCTTGTGTGCCGAACTGGTCGGGCTTTGTGCCAACGATAGTTGGGCTTATGTGCCTAGTTGGTCGGGCTTAATGCCAACGAGTGTTGGGCTTACGTGTGTAATCAAGAAGGATTACTACTCAAGGTTTTGCCAAGTCTTTTTAGAAGAAACTTCTCCATTCATAAAATAAGCTTTCTTACAAGGATGGATTTTAAGCGTAATATCGTCAAAGATGGATAATATTCCAGGGCCTTTGAGTTCTTTTTTCCCGATGCGTCTTCTAAATAATATGCGGTGATGCCTGCTTTGCCCACAATCTTAAGTGGCCATTCGTACTTGAGATCGAGTTTCCCTCGATCTCCTTGATATTGAATCTTTTTCTAGACCAGGTCTCCTACTTCATATCTTCGAGGTCGGACTCTTTTGTTATAGGCCTGGATCATTCTCTTTTGATAAGCCGACAGTCGAACCTCGGCCCTAATTCTTCTTTCCTCAAGATGGTCCAGTTCGAGGCTTCGGATTTCATCATTTTCTTTGCTATACTTTGTCACCCTAAGGCTATCTTGACCAATTTCAGCGGGTAAGAGAGCTTAAGTCCCATAGACCATGCTTTAAGGTGTCTCTTTGGTGCCTGTTCAGGCAGTAGTTCGGTAAGCCCACAACACACTGGGTGATTCATCTACCCATTTTCCTTTAGCCGATCCCAATCGTGTCTTGAGAGCTTGAACGATAGATCGGTTAGTAACCTCTACCTGTCCATTACTCTGAGGGTAGGACACTGAGGGGAAGATTTGTTCAATCTTCATCTCTTGACACCATGCTCGGACCTTTGACCCACAAAATTGCCTTCCGTTATCGGATATAAGTCTTCGAGGAATTCCAAAACGGCAAATAAATGAAAGTAAGAATGCCATATGGATAAATGCGAATATCATATATAAATATTGTCATATACAAGAGTATATAAACCCACACGCCACAAGTTGGCTAGTTGGGCATCTACTCCAACAAGGCTATCTTGACCAATTTCAGCGGGTAAGAGAGCTTAAGTCCCATAGACCATGCTTTAAGGTGTCTCTTCGGTGCCTGTTCAGGCAGTAGTTCGGTAAGCCCACAACACACTGGGTGATTCATCTACCCATTTTCCTTTAGCCGATCCGAACCGTGTCTTGAGAGCTTGAACGATAGATCGGTTAGTAACCTCTACCTGTCCATTACTCTGAGGGTAGGACACTGAGGGGAAGATTTGTTCAATCTTCATCTCTTGACACCACGCCCGGACCTTTGACCCACAAAATTGCCTTCCGTTATCGGATATAAGTCTTCGAGGAATTCCAAAACGGCAAACGATATTTTACCATAATAATTTTAATAATTCTGCTTCAGATATTTTTGCTAACGACTCGGCTTCTACCCACTTAGAAAAGTAGTCTACTGCAACCAACAAGAACTTCCTCTGTCCTCCTGCTTGGGGGAAAGATCCTACAATGTCAATGCCCCACTGATCGAAGGGACACAAGGATAGGACTGTCTTTAAGAGTTCGGCAGGCTGTTTTTACAAATTGGCATGCCTTTGGCAATCGTGACAAGTCCGGACTAGGGCCAAAGCGTCCTTCTGCATAGTGGGCCAGAAAAAACCTACGAGGAGGGCCTTCCTAGCCAAAGCTATGCTTCCGAGGTGATTCCCGCAACATCCTTCATGGATTTCTCTCAACACATATCTATCTTCCTCAGGGCCTAAACATTTCAGGAGTGGCTTAGAAAAGGATCTTTTGTATAAGGTACCATTCAGCAACGCAAAGCACAGTGCCCTTCGTTTGATTTGTCGAGCCTTTCGGGGATCATTAGGTAGGACCTGGTGGGTGATGTACTCATATATTTCATACCGCCAATCCAAGGTAGGCATGCTTCACGATCTGTCTCGACCTGAAAAATTTGTGAGACCAGCTCTTGTCCTTGTACTTCTTGTCCCGAGGCCGTCCTGAGAGAAATAGCCATCCTAGCGAGCGTGTCCGCCTTTTCATTTCTTTCCCGAGGTATCTGCTCCAGAACTACTTCGAAAACGGTTTCCACTAGCTAGCTCAACGCCTCCGCATACTTCACCATTTTTCATTTTTTATCTCGAATTTCCTGTTGCTCTGCTGCACCACCAACTGGGAGTCCGAATAGAGCACTACCGAGCTATCCATATATTCTTTGCCGCTCGGAGCCCGATGAGAAAGGCCTCATACTCCGCCTCTTTATTGGAGGCCTTGAAATCAAGAGTGATCGCTAGACTCGTTTCTTCTCCCCAGGGGGACACCAGGACTATCCCAACGCCACTTCCAGATGAGCAAGAAGACCCATCCACATACACCTTCCACCTCTCCTCTTGCTCGAGGTGCACCGTCTCTGCCAAGAAATCTGCTAATGCCTGCGCTTTTATCGCTGCCCGAGGCTTGAACTGTATATCATATTCACTGAGCTTGGTAACCCACTTGACAAGCCTCCCTGAGGCGTCGAGATGAGAGACAATATGCCCTAGCACACTGTTGGTAAGTACAGTAACTGGATGTGATAGGAAATATAGCCTGAGATGCCGTGCTGTGATGACCAAGGCCAGAGCCAACTTTTCCTGCGTAGTATAGTTCAATTCAGCCCCCTTCAGATCGCGGCTCACAAAATACACCGGTGATGCACTTATCCTTCCTCCCAAACCAGAACTGAGCTAGCCGTTTGTGGGGTGACGGCGAGATAAACAAACAATGTCCTCGAGCTCTGGCTTGTTGAGAACTGGAAATCCCTTCAGATATTCTTTTAACTCCTGGAAGTCCCTCTCGCTATGTTCATTCCATTCAAAATTCTTGTTCTTGCGGAGTATTTTGAAGAAAGAAAGACTCCAATCGATCGACCTGGAGATAAATCGAGAGAGGGCAGCGATCCTTCCTGTCAACCTCTGGACTTCTTGAACACTCCAAGGAGGGCACATCGATGTCAGAGCTCGTACATTCTCCGGGTTAGCCTCAATTCCCCGACGAGTGACCATGTATCCTAGGAATATTCCTGTCCGAGATCCAAATAAACACTTGTCGGGGTTCAGTTTAATTCGATAGTCCCGAAGAGTATGGAAGTTCTCCTCCACGTCAGATATAAAATTCATCTCCTCCCGAGACTTCACCAGTGTGTCATCAACGTACACTTCCACATTCCTCCAGATCTGCTTCTTGAAGACCTTGTCCATCAACCTCAGATAAGTTGCCCCCGCATTCTTAAGTCCGAAGGCCATGACAACATAGCAGAATGTCCCATCGGCCGTAATAAAACTGACCTTACGCTGATCCTCCTCGACCAGTGGAATTTGATGGTACCCCTGATAGGCATCCAGGAAACTGAGCAGCTCGTGACCCGAGGTGGAAGCGACAAGTTGATCAATCCTGGGAAGCGGATAACAGTCTTTGGGGCAAGCCTTATTCAGATCTCGAAAGTCCACACACATCCACCACTTTCTTGTAGCCTTCATTACTAGCACCACATTAGATAACCAAGTAGGAAAGTGTACCTCTCGTATGTGCCCGTCTTGCAACAGATCCCCGACCTGACTCCTGATCACAACATCCTTCTCGGGATCAAAGTGTCTCATTTTCTGAATAACTGGTCGGGAGCTCAAGGAGACATTCAACCTATGCTCCATTACTTCGCGCCTGACCCCCTCTTCAGGTTGGAGGGGGACCAAGCGAACACATCATTGTTCCTTTCTAGGCACTGGATCAACTGTGCCAGCACATCCTCTGGAGAGTCTTGGCTATCTTAACAATCCCGGCTGGAGGAACGAGGATTACTTCTTCCTCCTCGTCCTCGGTGGTTAACTGATAGTCTTCCCCGACTATGTTCACACCTCTGTCTTCCTGAGCCCGAGGATAGTCTTGGGTCCTGGACTTAGCCACCTTTTGCTCCACTCTCACTTCTTCCACATAACAGTTCCACACCATCCTCCGATCTCCGAGCACTTCACCCACTGCATCCCCCACCGAGAATTTGATCTTCTGGTGCAATGCCGAAGCCACAGCCATGAAGGCGGCCATGGATGGTCTTCCCAGGATAACATTATATGAAGAAGGCGCGTCTACCACAGTAAACTCGACGACCTTGGTCTTTATGTACTTCCCTGATCCAAGCGAAAGGGGCAACTGAGCGACCCCCACTGGCTGCAAAGAGTGACCAGTAAACCCAAACAGAGGCATTTGCACTGGCTCCATACGATACTCACTGAGGTCCATCTTGTCGACAGCCCCCTTGAAGAATACGTTAACTGAGCTTCTCGAATCGACAAATACATGGGCGATTTAATAATTAGCGACCATGGCTCGGATAACCAAAGCATCATTATGTGTTTCGATGTTAGCCGACAGATCCTCGGGCCCAAAACATATTGTGGGCCCAGAGTGCTTCCTTTCTATCTCCATGGTTTCCATTCGTCGAGACCTTGCTTTCCTTGCTCGATTGGAATCCCCATCAGTGGGTCCTCCTGATATCATCTGGATGATTCCTCGGGGTTGAGGGGATTGTTGCTCCTGCTGAGGTCGGCTCTATTCCCCACCCCGAGGTGTGTTTCCCCTGCCAGATTTCCTTCTATTCTGTTGCCAATGTTCTTCTTCCCGAGGCCTCTTCCCCGCCTGACGCGGTTCATTCTCCACTAATACTGTTCACACATCGGGATTATTTTGTATGTTTCGTTCCAATTCCTGGTCTAGATGCCGAAATTATGTGGTAGTATGGCCATAATCTCCATGAAAATCACAGAACTTATCTGATTGGGTTTCTCGGGGCCCCATCACTTCCCCAAGGTCGCTGTACTACTTTTCTACCATCACAGATCTCCAAAGCCCTAGCTTTGCTCATCTTCAAAGGTGTTCGAGCATCCAGTTGTCCCAGCAGAGGAGCTTCCTACCTAGTCAACCTTGGCTGGACCCTTTTCGCTCGAAAATCCTTAACAGGTCGAGATGGGATTCTCTGCTCACTCCTCCTTGTGGACTGTACTTCCTCTACATTGACGTATTTCTCATCCTTAGTGAGGAGTTCATCAAACGTTTTTCGGAGTTTTCTTGACCATGGATCTGAAAAAATCACCTCCTCGCAATCCCTGAATGAATGCCCCCCGATCAGCAGATCGGGTGTAGCAGAAGGCACTTCTATAATAGTTATATTAAAGCGCCGAATGTACTCCTGGAGGCTCTCTTGTTATTTCTTCTGCTTAACATTAAAAAGGTTCAACATCATCATGGGATGCTTCTTACTAGCAAACTGATGGGGAATGCTTGACTAAAATCTCGAAAGTTTTTAATACTCCCAGAGGGCAAGAGATTGAACCATTGTTGTTCTGATCGGACCAGCGTGGTCAAGAAGACCCGATTCTACGATGGATGCCACCAGCTGGGCTATCTGGGTGGCAGTTAGCGGAAGGTTCTCGTATCCTTGGGAGATATTCTCAGTGCGACTTGTTTCTCCCGTTTCCTGAAGTCTACTTCTCATAGGCGGCATTTTATCTTCTTTTCTTTTTTGTTTTCCCACAGACGGCGCCAATTGATGTAACCAAATTTTGCTCAACCGATAAACAATTGCCACGCAAGACTTATCAGGTCGGGAATCTCTCTAATATTATCTTATCAGCTCGGGTTACGCACTTTTTTGTTTAAATAGGTCGGGGAGTGCTTCACCTGCAGTATCCTGTCAACAAAGAAATAAGTCAAAGGGCGTCGGGGTTGTCCCGACGAAGGCCCTCCGATGCTTAAATTAGCTCGGGTTATTTGAGAGAATACAAAGGAACCTGCGAACACAAAACGAGTAAAAGGGCGTTGGGAGGTATCCCGACGAAGGCCCTCCGATGCTTAAGTTAGAATAAGTGTTTTGGGATAAAGAGTATGTATAGAGTAGAGGAAATAAAGTTACTGAATGAATAAAAAGGAAGATCTACCTGGGTATTTATAGGTAAGCAGAGTGGTTGGATGTACCTGTCCGGGTAATCATGAATTGAAATGGGTTCAGCAGACCTGATGTACTTTCGCCTACCTCCTGCAGGTAGGGATGGTTCTTACCGTACTTGTCAGTATATTAATCATGAGTTCATCCAAGTGGGCTAAGTTGCTCAGAAACAAAACCATTTGTCTTGTGGTTTAGTTATAGCTCGAGATCCCGAGGTGACAAAGGGGCCAAGGTGGTAAGTTATTAGCAGTACTCTAAGAGGAACAATACATCGGGTCCCGAGTTATGAAACATCACTTCAGGTCCTGGGATGCTCTCGTACGTCAAGTTGCTGACGTTGAGCCGCTTGATATGGTTAGCCAGGTGGAATGCAAAACTGAGACGCTAGATCTTAACGGATAATACTATCTCTGCTGGGGATAGAACCGGCATCGCGAAAGGATAAGACTGATCTCTAAGGGAAATAAGACAGCACCAGCAGTTACACACGCACCTCCCCGTCTCATGGGCCTAACAGTCCCTAACGCACGCAATAAGTTCATTCTGTATCTCTATCTAGCTTGTCAAGTGAACTTCATTCACTGAATTATGCACAATGTAATTTCTATAAATTAATATGATTGGACCATCTATATTCTATTGATTGAATGAGATTGTAGTTGATCGGGAAATCAATATATTATAGAGTAAACTCATGATTCAATAAATTATGTAGGATTCAAGTACTTACGACTCATGATAGCGTGTCGATTCTTAGTAGTTAATAAAATGCTTTCAATTTTCAGAGAGTATTTCGGGTTCCTTTACGCATGATTATTTAATCATACCTATTCTAATTCTCGGTGCTAAAACCTTTCAAGAACCAGAGCTATTGCAGCTCATGTTTACACAGATCAGATCGCACGTGATCTGGACCAGCAAGCAGTGCTGCTCCATGCTGATCCAGTTTAGGCGTGATCTGTCCTTTGGATTTCACGTGCTGTTTTTCAAAACATTTTTAAATGCACGTAATCTATGTTTTCGAACCATGAATTGGTACTTGAGCTGCGTGAGAGCTCGCGGTTACCGATTCTCTGATCCTTTCAAGTTGTATCAGAGAAGGTTGTTCTTGAAATAGCATTTTAAATTGAAAATTCTCAAAGGTTTTAAAAGTGTTTTAAGCTCGGATAGTTTTCTCCAAAACTATTTTTCTATGGAAAAATCTCTCTGTACTACAAAATTAAGTGTTTTAAACTCATTTTATAAAGATAGGAGGAGTAATGATTTTTGAATAGCAAAGCAGTTTTTCGAAAAAAAAAATTGCAGCAATATCTCTTCCATCGAGATAAGACAGATTGGGAAAGATCTGTGTGGACGCCAAGACCCTAACGATGGTTGTGCTGAATTAATAGCGCATGAGACAAAGTTAGAGAGAAACGGAAGAGATTCCGTGAATTCGATTATCATTTATCTTCCAATCTGGATATATGAGAATTTCAGTAGCATAGAATCGTTTGTTAAAATTCATATCATGCCTGCTATTTTTTCTGCAAACTGTCATCCCTTGCAAAATGTTTCTTTTCTAAAATTGAAAAACCCCATGTTGTGTTAAGGGGGAGTTTTGTTTTAAATATTAAGGGGAAGACAAGATTTCAAACCCCTTTTGATTCCCACATAAAGGGGAAAAAATATTTCAAATCTTTTTATCGTGCTTAATTTTATCCAGGTTTTTTGATAATCAGAAAATGGGAGATTGTTGGATCTGTAGAATAGATCAAATCTTATTTTTTATAAACTCAAAACCTGCTATTATGTTTCTAACATTTTAATCAAGTGCGCAAGCCAAAGCTGGTTCGGATCAGACGCGAGCTAGATCAGATCAGAAGCGAGCTGGTTCAGATCAGCAGCGTATCGAATAAGAGCGCATTGTATCAGACAGCTGCGAGCTAATAGTGATGAACGATGCTTATTGAGGAGATGTCCGAGATGGAACAGTAGGGGACGCCCAAACTAGTCCAACAGAGAACATCCAAGCTAATCCAGCTGAGGACCGCCAAGCTCGTCCAGCAGACATCTAAGCTGATCCAGCTTAGAGTGAAGATCAGTACAAAGGAACCAGTTCAGAGCAGGTTTCAGCTTGGGAGAACAGCGTCCAGTTCAGAGATAAAGTGCATATCAGAATTCAGCTAATAGAATGCAGAACAAATCAGAATCAGCTCGGATCAGTTAAAGCATAGGTTCAGATCAGATTTGTAGCGTAGCGAGTATCAGATCAGATCAGGGCTTAGAACAGATCAGATTGGGTAATCAGCTCAGATAAGCAGCTCAGACAGAATCAGCGTGATTGATATATCAGTTCAGTGTGAAAAGTTCAGACAGAACGCCTAAGCTGAAATAGTTTAGAACAGATCGGTTCAGAGTAAGCAGATTAGATCAGATGAGATCAGTTCAGAGAAACAGAACAGAATCTCCTAAGAGAGAACAGAACAAAACAGACCAGCTCAAAGACCAGTTGGGATAGACTAGCTCAGAGACCAGCTGGGAGAGATCAGCTGAGACATAACATCTTAGAGCAGTTTAGAGCAGAAGAGAAGCGTAGAGACAGCTCAAAAGTAGAACGACTCAACTTAGAGCAGATGTGAACAAGAGCAGATCATATAAGAAGCGAACAACTCAGAGATCAAAGCTTCGACCACACCAGATCAGATCAGAGCAAAGCAGTTTGAACACAAGTGTATGTGAAGACTTGACATACGATAGCTTTTCAGTAGGTCACCATCCTAGTACTACTCTCATCCATTCACGCTTAACCCAACAAACCTCAAAAAATTTTACATATTTTTTAATATTTTACTACTCCAATCCTAATATCATCTTTATTTATGTATTTCATCCCGTGGAACTATTTTCATTTATGTATTCCAAAAACTATTGATTTAAGATGTAACATGAAAAATTTAAATTTAACTTTGTTGGCATTGTCTCTATCTAGCTTGCCAAGTGAGCTTCATTCAGTGAATTATGCACAATGTAATTTCTATAAATTAATATGATTGGACCATATATATTCTATTGATTGAATGAGATAGTAATTGATCGGGAAATTAATATATTATAGAGTAAACTCATGATTCAATAAAGTATGTAGGAATTCAAGTACTTACGACTCATGATAGCGTGTCGATACTTAGTAGTTAATAAAATGCTTTATTAACATTCTATGAGAAATGATTGTGATCAAATCAAAATGACGGATAAATAGGAAATTATAGACAATGGATCTCCAACAGATTTTATTTAATTATAAATTTAAGACTTAAATGTTAAGATCGATAATAATTTAGAAGAGGAATAAACTAGTTTAAAAAAATTTAAAAACTTTTGTCTGGATAAAATTTTATCTGGTATAGAACTTCTTCGGACAATGTATTCTGTGTTGATGATTTCTCCAAATAAAATACTTTATCCGCTGAGGTTCTTCGCATACAATAACTTTTTTATTTAATTGGCTCCTCAACTTTAGTAATAGCAGATCTTCGATGGAAACTTGAAAACAAGAGCAGAAAAGTAACGATGCAAATTTTTTTTATGTATTTTCAGAGATAAGCAACTCACACATCACCAATTCTTTCGGTTTCGGAAGGATTTTTCTAGATTTTGATTGATACAATAAATTGCATGACCCAACTTCACTGCAAGGACTTGTACATTGCATAGTGTGAAACTCCCAGTCAACTATAGAACTATAAATACCAAACAATGATTTAATCGTTAAACTCTATTGAATTTTCTAAAATGACATAGGTGATCCTCTAATCATATATAAACTTTTATGACTAGGCAGATAATAGATATTTTGCTATTTTGACAACTTGAAGATGTTATACAAGTTGTGATTCTCACTGTTCGCTTTCTCGTTATTTTGATCATCTTCTTAAATAGGTCTTCTTCCAACATTTGAATGTAGAAGACAACGGTCATAATTTAATATTCACAAGCTTATTCAACTAGAGAGCTAATTTGAATTTTTACAAATTAGTTCTTCAATCTTCATAAAGTTTCTCGCATATAGCCACATAATTATTGTATAGCAATAAATGCTCATAATTATAAAAATCTTTTTCTTCATGTAAATAAGTCAAAAATTGCTACTAATTCTCTACTTCTTTATTTGGAATGACAAGTTGGTAGGAGGGATCTTCATTAAAATAGTGTACTTTATGATTAGATCTCTCATGACTTCAACTAAACAAGTTTGCTTATCCGAAAAGTTTATTTGCAAATCAAAATGATCAATTGTAATACGGTTCTAGTCCTAATATGAACTTCATTTTTAGTCAAATTGGTTTCGACGAAATTTTGGTTTAACTAAAACTATATTCGCGGCTCATTTCATTATGAGTATTATTTATTACTTTTGTTAATAGTAGACCTTCATAATTACATTAACTCGTAGTTAGCAAAATATTTCTACATAATTACATCATTAATTAAGGCATGTTATTTACACAAGGGGTCCTCCCTTCAAATACTCGGTGTAGGCCAACGCCACAAGCCCGACCATGGCAGCCCTCCCATTCCACAGCTCTGCGTCGGAAGACATCAATCCCCCCGGCCTCGATGTCGAATCTGCGCTTACGCCTCTGAACAGTGGGATAAGAGATGCCACCGAGAAGAGAAGAGTGGTCACGATGAACCACCTCAATCCCCCGCTTTGTATCTGAGTGAAGATGTCCTGTCCTCTTGTTAACTCCACCGCGATGGCCGTCGTGAATCCGAGCATTGCTAGGCGACCGTTGACCCTCTCCGCCGCAGGGCCGTCGAAGGCCATGATGTCCGTAGCCTTGGTGCTCTCCTGCAGGATACAGTTTGTGAATATATTGTGAAACCATGCGTGACTTACAATTTGAAAAAGGTGGCGAGTGAGAAATATTAACCTCAGGTTGTGGGCGTGGAGGAGGGGTTGAAAACACCCGAGGTGGGATTGGAACTGCTGCTCTTTCTTTCTCGTCGCTTACATCATTCCCATCCTATCAAATCAACGATTCAACTAATGAGTCATTTTATTATTAAATCAAATAAGTAGCAAAGTATATATCTCTATATATATACACGATAGAATTTGATATTTGGTTTACCTCAGCTGTGCTTCGAACACTAAATTTGAGTTCCCTCTTGAAAAGTGGCACTCTTCTCACAGAAGCAAACTGGTTGAGCTGAACAATTCTTGAACTCAAACCAGCTCCGCAGAGCACTTGCATCCCTGTTGCCGCAGCTGCCATACCGTGTGTTTGTGTTTGAAAATGACGAATCTGTTTGAATATTTGAAGAATTAAAAATAGTCAAGGTGAAGTTGCGTTTCGTACAAAATTCGTGCTTAGTTTGAATATGGGGGCAGTGGGTTCACTTATTTGTAGTTGCATGGGGCAGATATTCTTGTGGGCTCTTTTTAGGACACGTTATCTTAGGTAACATGGCTTCAAATAGCACCACAGATTCGATTAAATTCATTAATTTATGTGTAAACTTTGTTGGTATTACTCAGATTTCATGGCTACCGTACACATTTCTTGCAAATACGAATCGAGAGGCAAACCTTGTTACTTTTTGGGCACTGCTTCCAAGCAACTTGGACACGATTTGGTTTTTTTACAATAAACATTTGTTTTTGTGGCATGCATTCAATAAATAGGCCAATTTCTCTAGAACCTCCGGTGGAATTGTACTCGATCCCTTGAACGCCAGTGCCAAAAACGGACATGATCTGCCAGTGAACAAAAAATATTGGTTAGGATTGTGAGTTTTCGGATTCTGCTCATATTAAGTTGGATCCTAAATCTGGCACACAAATTAAGTTCATTGATCGATTTTCTTAAGGATCGAAATAATTGAAATAGATATAGCAAAAAGAAAAAAAACTGTTGTGCAAATTATATATATATATATTTTTTTACAAAAATCATATATAATTATATATTCTTTTTTCCTATCATAAGTAAATAAATATTTTTAAAAATTCAAAATTCCCTTCATTCATTAGATCAATGTATTTTCATTGAAATTTTTTTTTACATGACAAAAATTTTAAGCTAAAGTTCTGGTTAAGATAAAGATTAATAATGTCACTTTATGGGCAATCAATATAAAACAAAATCTCGGATGATTCCTTTGAGCGGATAAATTATTCATTATTTCTCCAATTCGATTCACAAAATTCGAAAGCAACTCACACATCTTATCAGTTGTGTGAGAATAAGCAGAAGCATCAATAGATTTAACAAATACGCTTCCTCTAGGACCATGTACCAAAAAATTATTAGTCCTACCTTTTGTATCTGTCCATCCATCTGCCATGTTGTTCACCCATACTTAGCATGATCTTCTTCGTGGGATTTAGAATCATTTGTATTGCCAACTCCATTTCAAATACTTGACCCTCACCTCATGATATATGGGGTCTCATCCCTGGTCCAAAATCTCCAATAGGTTCTTATGCAAAAGAATCATATCTAACGGCATTGAATGGAATTTCGGCATCATACATCCATGGAGCAAATTTCTCAATTGCATTTTCTCTTAACTTCTTTCTCATTTCGTCATAATGTCCTTTTTTGGCTTGTCTCTCTAGAAAATCTCATCGACATCTCCCAATTGGTCCAATTTATTTATACTTTTTACCTTGTATCGTAAGAGGGACACTTGCACTGGATATTGGATATTTCCCTTTCGCGTTAGTTTGAACATCATCATCTTCTTCCAAATGAACAATATCATCCGGATTTTCTCCATTTGATTATTCAAAGCATTCTTTTTTTTTTTGCATAAACTCTTTAAGTTTTAACATGTTTCGGACATTTTGGACAAGCTTTAACATTTCTATTATCCCCAACTAAATGTTGTTTGTGTCGATAAATCCCACAATTTGTAACTTTACAGCAAAATATGCAACACACAACATTTGGTCTTTTAGGGTCTGAAAGTATTGCATAATTCCAATAGGTTCAATACCTTATGCAAAATCTTGGATGATTCCTTTGAGCGGATAAATTATTCATTTACCGGACGATTTATGTTTTCCGGAATCTCATTTCTAATTCATTCCAAAACTCTCTTTTCTTCTTTTTCAGAAGATCTTCTTTTATCCGAAATTTGTTGTTCCCTTATTTTATCCGAAAATTTGACTTTCTCCAGATGATATTCGTTTTTCCGATGAACTGTCGTTGTACTAAGCAATGAACTTCATTAAAAAACTTGTACTACTGCTTTCTTATTATTTCATTATCATTATATAGATATCCAACCATTTCAGACCATCCATTCTGATTTTCTTCTAAACTGTCGTCCTAGCATAATATTTTCTTTTGAAAAATGAAAATTCCTTTATGATTTAGGGGGATTTTTATTTAAATATTCGATGGAGGCAAGATTATTAACATTTTTTATTCCCAAAAATATAAGAAAATTGTATACTGGGTTCACATATAAAAATCGACAACAAAATCTAAATTTCTATTCTATATCTTGGTAAACGAATTATTTTTTCATATTAAAAATAATGATAACAACTAATTTACATAATTAATTATTTTTATGAATAGTATTATTTTACATTTAATCAAATATAAGTTTCATACCTTGGTCACTATATTTAAATTTAAATTTTTTTGATTTAAATTATTTTTTATTATTTTGAGAAAAGCTATTAACATGAAAAGCATGAAAATTGCAAATAATAAAGTTGCTAAATTTTGATCAATATTACGGAGAATATTTGAGTAGTGCCGTTTTCTTCTCTCCCAAGTCTTTATCAAAGATATTTGAGTAACGATCCCTGTAACTTTGTGTTGCATGCATGCAAAATGAGATTGAAAGGTGTTGGTTATAAGAACTCGAAACAGTTGTTTTAGAGCTTATAATCTCTTTAAATTTGTTCTGTAAAAAAATTATAAATAAGTAAGGTTTTATCACTTTATATATAACTATTTTTTTACCTTTTCGTTTCGTTAATATATAAAAAGTTAAAATAACATTGAATATTTTTAAAAAGTTTTTTTAAAATATTATCAATTTCCTAAATTCGACACTTGAATGTGAAACATGAATCAGCGCAGTTGCTGTTGGCAATGATTGCCGAAGAAAATTGATTTATTTCGGTAAAATTCAAAGTTGCTTGAGCTGAAAATCACAGAAAACAAAGCATGCCTTGGATCTAGAACATGTAACAGAGTAGTTGACCCTTTGTACTAAACCATGTAATGGATATGCTGAGATTTAGAACATGTTACAGAGTATTTGACCCTTTGTACTAAACCACTCCTAAAAAAAGATCAGCCACCATCAGCTTAAATCCATCATAATGCCTACATATTACTTTACAGATGCTGGAATGTTTATCCATAGTATTTTGAGATTATGTTATATCATTGTTACTAAGTTGCAAAATTTTGAAAGAAATGAACAGACAACAATATATGCAAACTACTGGAGGCTAATCTTATTTCACCTTCGAAGTGCCTTTAAATGGGTTTTTTTCTTGCCTAACCCAAGCTTCACGTGCACTTTCTTGGGAAATTTTCCCCTTCTGTGGTGTTGCAGCAGTTTCCACCACCCTGATTTCTTCAATGCCTTTCTCCGGCCTTGCTGTTTTAGAGCTAACCTGCCACTGGTTCCTTTTGCCACTTTTGACTTCTCTGAGTGCCAAATGTGCCTCACGAAAGCTTCCACAAGACCATGGAACTGACCCTTTTGATGTTTCTCATGTATCAGAGATTTCCTCATTTTTTTAACAGCCCTTTCACCATAAGCCTCATCTCGCTGTTTGGAATGCATAAGTTTCCCTTCATGCTTCTTAAAAAGTGTGCCCATGCTTATCCTTTTCCAATGACTACCTTGACGACGATCATCACGATTATCATGGTGGTGGTGGTGGTGGTGGTGATGATGATGAAAGATGATTGCCAATCTGTCTTTCAATCTCTTCCACGTTTTACTTGACTTCTTATGATTTATACCACTAGCTGATTTGCTAATCCTTCCAGGAACCTTCTTCCTTGATGTGGACTTCATTGAGGAGTATGTAGAGCGTGAGTGATGGTTCATTGGCTGATTGTATGATGAACATCCATCACTCTTGCCACTGCTGCTGCAAATTACTTCCGGAGTTCCATGACCTCTTGTGAATGAATGTAGATTGTCCTCACTCTTGCTTGTACAACTGTCATAGTCTCTCATAGTTCCATGTGATTGAGGAGAAACTCCAGTTTCACTACTTGTACTTGAACTAATATAGTCGCTTCCAGTCTGATCTGAGAATGAATAATCTTCAGCAACACTGCCATAACTGCTAGCCTGCTGACTTCTCGTGCTAGATGAATAAAAAGTAGAAGCTGTATCTTCCAATACTTGCTGATTTAAAGATGACCTTGATGCGGTCATAGAATTTCTTCTTGTTGCAACTCCGTTCTCGTGTTGTCTGTCTGATTGATGTGCACATTCTTGAAGCGTTGCAGTGGTGTTAGGTGGATGCCTTTTGACACGTGATCCCCCTATCGAAGTAATATAGAGGCCAGAATCAATGGATTTATGTTTTTCACTATAACCTGGATTCCGAAAAGTGTATGCCGGCTTGGATGGTTGGAATACTCCATATGTGTTCGTTTCATTTTTCTTGGCCAAGCAAATTTGACGTGGACGTTCCATATTAGGCACTGGTGAAAAGGTGGACGTCCAAGGAGATGTTTTGTGTTCAGCTGCGACACCAACATTCCATGCATTAGGCCCAAATTCATTGCTAGCCGTTCTCCAGTTTCCTGACCCAATTATGCCTCTAATTGTCTTCATATTTTGACAATGAATAGGTATCTTAGGCTCTTCAGTTGGCTCTCTCATTTCAGAGGTACCTCCACTCCTGGAAAAATGACCGTTTGATTGGCACATCATGCTTTTCATTGGTTGAACCTTCCCCGACGGCTGATCTATCACTTCTGCCTGATGTGATGGGTAGTTTAGAGGGCTCTTAGCACTCTGACTTGTAAGCTTACACACTACGTCATTGCTATCCATATTTTCATGTTGACCAGAAAATCCCTCAAACTGGTGCACATGATCTGATCCTATTTTCAAATCTGAGATACATGATTCGAGCTGCTCAATTGCTTCTGAAGCTTCTATGGATATAGAGTCAGCTTTCTCACGCTTGTATATGGCTTCAAATTTAGATTTACAAACAGTTGGGACCATTGTGTCTGATGATCCACCAAAGTTACTAAAAAAAGGTCCTTTCCCTGTTCTCTTGTCAGTCTTAAACTCATTCGTCTTATAACACAGTAGAGATCCAGTTTCTTGCTCGATGTTACAAGGAACATGTGTAGGGTCATTGTTCATCTCATATTGTGGATATTTAGCAGTTTCATCACTAACCATTTTCTTTACGGTGCTTCGCTGACAAACCCTGCAACGTTTCTTTCTAAATTCAGCTCCAGTTGCATCAGCACAAGGTCTTGATTGCTCTACTTGACTCCTTTGTCGAATAAGTCTTTCGTTTTGGTCGTTCTTGAAATCTAGACCATTCGCCTTTCTTTCTCTGTCAGATCCCAGGTCATTTCTGTAACAGTGATCCATTTCTGTAGCCATATGGAGTCCAGAAGACAGCTCCCAAATGGTGTTATCTGTTTGTTGCAGATGAGAGACACATGGTGTCCGAAATAGTCCCACTTGATCAGCAAGTATCTACGACATTGAATCAAACTTGGAGTGATTGGCACAAATTATTCATGGATCGAATTCATGAAAAGCCTCAAATTCCAAGCACAGGAAAAGCAGAATAATGCATACACTAAGTGAAAGAAATACAGGACACTACCTCGGAATACACTTTGAGGGCCTTCTGAGTTGCTGAGTCCAAAAGATACTTTAAAATAAGGCATGCATTATTATCCAGCTGTTCAAAAAATAATGAAAATTGTAATATCTATAATACGTCCGAGCAATTGGATTCTAAGATACTACAAATATTGAGATCACAATTCTAGAATCATGAATTGAAACCTCATCTAAGGTTCTGTGATATCAATAGAGAAGTTCTTATAACTGTTTCAATACACCCAATATATTTGAAGAAGAACCAACCAAGACTTGTAATCTTCTGAAATAAATCCCAAGGATACATTTGGATTCAGGAATATACTACTACCAGTTGCCGCAGTGGGATAAGAAAATACCATTCTATGCAAAAAACAAAAAGATTTCTACATAAACTTTCGTAGACAAGTCTAAGGGCTCACGATTTCAGGAGATAGGGCTGGACTGTTGGCAGAGAAAAACATGAAAGATGAAAAAAAATGCATTAAAGGATACCATTTTAGAGGCTGGATTTCGCGTACCATCTCCTTCACTTTTAAGAAGACCATACAACCTCTGCAGAGCCAGAAGATCTGATTTTATATCCACGGCATCCATGACCTAATACACAATGAAGTTATGAAATGCCTGTCACCAAAAACCGTAAAAGTCTTAGCAAACAAATTAGGAAGTTATTTTGCCTTGAGATTATCCAAAATATCAGTTAGCCTTATTTCTAGGAGAATAGCGTCGAATATATAACTAGAACCAATTTCGTCACATTGTTCCCATAACTTGCCCAATACAACTGAGTCAATATTATGTGAAATGCCAATAGCTTTAATCAATCTTCACCAGATGTATTGAGTAGGATATGATATTCTACTACTACGAATCAGTCAGTGAAGCCATTTACCTTAAACAAATTTACCTATCATAATTTCCAAAAAAAAAAAGAAAGATGATGCTGATGAACAAATCAATTATATAAACAAAACACCAAATGTATAAACTAAAACTGATGTTCGTTGATTTATAGTCTAAACTACACAGAAACTTTCTGCAAATATACAGACAAACCGTTGGTCGATACCAGAAAAAATTAGATAAAATAAATATTAATAAATTATTTACGGTTAGACTTTTTTTTTTTTTCAGATTTCGTAAATGCTAGTGAACATTACGAAAGTGAGTATAAATACTGCTATCCTTACAGAGCATTTTAACAAATAGTTGAAGTTCAAAGTACATAACGGCAAGTTCATACATTTTCTCCCTTCTTAAATCACACCATCGTACATGAAACTGAAACGCATGCCCCGGAAACAATATTTATGCAATCCCATAAAAAAAATTAAATAATCATAAAAATCCAAGAATCTAGTCATCAACAAACCACATGAAGTTTGGAATATGAAAACATTAAACATATATAGTTAGTGCAGAGGAGAAGTAGAACGAGTACTATAATAAGTAACAAAAATGAAAATCCCCGGATATGATCTTCAAACTTACATACCATGTTGAAGTTTCCAATTGGAAACTAATATTGATGATGAATGATTTATTTTATTGTTGCATCGAAGAAACTGTGGTTGAAGTGCATGCATAAATTGTTGAAAGAAGATTTAGAAATTTACGTTAATTTTTTTTTTTAAGTTTCGTGTGGGCCAACCCTAGTCATTATATCCGTTTCGTCCATACGGTTTTAAATGAAGGGATATGTCTGAGAGTAGCCAGGGATCCGAACAGAAAATTGGGATCCGAACAGAAAATTTATATAACGTATTAACTTTCGGAGCATATCCTACAATAACCCGATAATCGAATCCGTGAAACTGGAAAGATATACAAAATGATTCGGGGGCTTTGCTTTGTAAATCTTTTAATGATGCAAAATCACGACTGTGGTTAAAAAATCATTTGCCAAAGTTATTGATCCAACAAAACAAAGCACTAATATACGAACTTTTTAACAAGAAAAGGCAACCCGGAAGGAGGGAAAAAACCAAAAACCTGAAACATGTTCCTGAAATTCGGCTGCGGACAGAAAGAGATCGCATCTCTCCAACCCATTTGCAGACAAAGCGAAACAAATCTGCACCCCCGTCACTGGTTCCCAAATCCAAGGCATATATCAGCCGAAAGCGAAAAGGGTTCAGATATTAGTCAGGAAGCAGTGAATTAAAGTGATGGATTGATAAACCGAGTCAACAAAGATTCTGGATCAGATGAAGGCAACATATTTCTCTTACAAATTATAGTGAATGATGGGGACAAGAAAGAAAAAAGATGAATATCTATATACCTTCGTGATAAATTCTTGAGTTATCCTCAATCCCGACGAAACGGGTCCGAGATAGTGGCACGAATTCAAGACTTTACAACCAGTGATAATTAAGAAATTTTTTAGCATTGAAACGACATTAAGACACCCGAAATATCTTCCAGAAATCAAATTATGTGAGTTGCAGAGGCGAAGTGTGAATTTGAAATGATTCGGAAGGCGCTGCGACGGTTGAACAAAGAAATATCGTTACTAGCTACGAATAGACGCAACATATTAATGTTTTGATACATGTTTTAAAAATGTTTTTAGTATTTTATAAATAAAATTTTTAAAATTTTATTTGGGCAAGATTTTTTTAAAAAAACTTTAAAAATCTTTTTCTTAAAAAACTGTTCTTAAAATATAGTTTTAAACAATTAATAGGTGATTTTTAATGTTTTTTGGAAAACGTGCTATCATAATCCAGATCGATCATAACAAATCGGGTCACAAATTCTAACGGGTCATTCTCACTCAACGAAACCCTGTCTTTTCCTCAACCCATTTTTCATCCAATCCCCTTGCCACCCCGCCTCTGTCGCAGCCGCCTATACCACAGCCACCCCCTCCGCCCGCATCCAATCCCCGTCCCACTTTTCTTCCTTTTTTCCTTGAACTTTTTCTTTTTTTTTTGTTCCTTGTCAAATTTGTTGAGGCCTTGTCTTCTCTCGTTGATCGTTTACAGGTTTTGCTTGGTTTTGATTCTAAATTACTGATTTATTTTTTATCAATTTTTGCAATTCGCTATATGTGTCTTTTGATATGATGCTGAGCAGTGATTTTCTCTGGAATTTACATTTTGGCGTCTGGGCCTGGCGAATCGTGGGAGTGATTGTGGTTTTTTGTGGTAATCAGTGTTATTTGATTTTGGTTTTCGTTTCATATAGGTTCTTAAGTCGGAAGGTTTTTTCAACTTGTTTAGTTACTGATACCATAATTATTCCTTTTTTGGGGGGATCTGAAGTTGATGATAGATTAACTACACTAGGATGCTTGTTATGATGGTTAACTTGAACCAACAGCTATCATAAGACATTAATGTTACTGAATCAGTTGCCTAGTTGTAGTTTACTTGTTATTGCGGATTTTGATAGATTTAACATTGGTTTTGAGTTTTAAGGGAGAAAATATTGTGTAGTTGCTCTAGTCTAGAGATAATAGAATATTTGATTTAACTTGAAATGGAAGTGTCTGGTTAGGAGAACTGCTTGTGTTAGGACAAAATTTATTAGTTTTGGTGATAACAAAAATAAGACAAGTTGCTTTTGGATAATCAGTTGTCGCATCTAACAGGAGAACATTTATCTATCGACAAGTGATATTTCAGCAGTTGGGGTTTTCGTTGGAAATCAGCAGATGGTATGCAATCAGTGGTTGGTCTGTTCTCGAAGATATTCAGCAGATACATTTCTTGCGAGCAATCAGCAGGTGTTTTCGTTTCGAGCACAGGTTCATATTTGAGTTTTAACGTGTTTTGCTAAGGAGTACTAAACGACAGCGTTCAAGTAAGTTGGAACGACGTCGTTGGGATGCACAGTTATTTGTCAGCAGATACTTTCTTGAAGAGATAGTCAGCAGATACATTCTTGAATAGAATCAGCAGTTGCTTAGTTTATTTCGTTGGAGAATGCGAGACGACAACGTTTAGATAAGTTGGAACGACGGCGTTTTGAGGTACCGCTAGAATCTCAGTCGATGGAGTTTGCGTATGATCAATCGCTGATATTTCAGCAGATGCTTTCTTCAAAGTATATCAGCAGACAGTTGGTTCTTCAACAGTTTATATATTTCAGCAGATGAAGAAAGTTCAGCTGGAGCGCTAAGCGTAGATGACATCAGCAGTAACGTCATCAATCAGCAGGGAGCTACAGTAGAACCAGTCGATGGATGATCCATATGCAAGAGATGAAGCGACGTCGTGCTAAAGATTCAGCGGATGGTTTGCGCGTTGGTTATAACCAGCAGACAGCTTCAGTGGAATTTACCAGCAGATGATCTTTGAGAATAGCAAAGCGATGTTACCAGAAATCAGTCGTTAAGTTTTACAAAGGACCAGTAGGTGGAAAAACACAAAATGCATATCAACAGGTAAATTTTCTCATGTGTTTTTCCAGTCGCAGGATTTGAGACGACGAAGTAAAAGCTGGTAAACATAAGGAATTTCAGGCGCAAACATATAAGAGATTCAAATACGATCGTTCACTCAACAAGGAAAATATCTTCAAGATCGTACTATTGCCTGGAATCAAGAAGACAGCGTGTGTACTATTTTGGGTAAATAGTACGATATACAGAGACCATTCTTCATTGCTTACACAATATAGAAAGAAGACAAATTGGCTCTGTCAGTGAGCAATTTACCTTGTAGTGGAGCAGGATTTACGGTGTACAATTTTGGCAGCAATTCAAACGGGATTTATTTTCCTTGGAGAATTTTGTGACCGTTGCAATCGAAGACTATATATATCAGCAGCAGTGTTGAAGAAAATACACTTCGCCATCTATCTATTGCGGTCACGCTGTCAAACTTTTTCTTGAGCTCACTCTTCGTTGAAAGCATTCAAAGCTCAAGCACTCGAAGAATCTTCATTCATTGGATATTCACTGTTATACCTTCGAGTATCATTCTCTGGTTCACATTATTGAATCAAGTTTTATTGTCTTAGAAACCAGAGATTTTACAGTACTCACAAAGTGTATTCATTGTTGTATTTGATTGAGTCTGTAACGAACTGTCTTTATTAAGAAGTTCGAAAAACAAACAAGTGTTGTAAACCAGCAGCGAAGTCTGCGTGGAGTGTTGTGAAGTGCTGTGAAGTGCTGTCAGGCCCCGTGCTAATTACTAACAATTAACACATAATAAGCGCATAAACACGGAAGCTTAAAATCAGGGCTTAAAAAATTTTCGAAATACAATGGGCCTGAACTTCAAATCATACGTTCAAAATAGCGATAATTAATATATGAGTTGACTCAAAATTTTAAAAGAATTTTCGAAAATCGAAGGAGTTCATTCAACCCCCCCCTTCTGAACTCCTATTTACTTAGTGATCCTATTTCTGGGACCATCAAGTGGTATTAGAGCAGGCAATCTCAGTTATTGAACAGTCATTGTTTCGTGCTTCTTTATATATGAACATGTCTATCTCACACAACAAAATTCCTTGTTTTCGAGGGAAGAGTACGACGACTGGAAGATTAGGATGCAAGCACATCTGGCGGCCATGGATGATGACATGTGGTATGTCATCACAGAAGGACCGATGAAAATCATGAAGCCTAATCTTGCTGTTGCCGTAACAAGTGGCGAGCCTCAGTTTCTTCCGAAAGCCAGACAGGAGTACACGAATGAAGATAAGAAAAAGGCAAACCTTGATAACATGGCCAAGGACATCTTATTCAAGACGCTGGACAAAGAGAAGAACATGTTCAGCAAGATCAAAAATTGCACGACTGCTAAAGACATATGGGATAAGTTAACCCAAATATGCGAAGGAAGTGATGAAACGAAAGAGAACAAGCTGACAGTGGCGCAGCAGAAGTACGAGTCCATAAAGATGAAGGAAGGGGATACTATGACTGAATTTGATGAAAGATTCAGTGCCATTGTGATCGAGTTGAGTAGCCTGGGCAAAGAATACAGTAACCTGGAGTTGGCCCTGAAAGTGATGAGAGCATTACCTAAAGAATGGGACGTAAAGACGATGGCCATGAGGGAGTCCAAGGATCTGAACAAGATGGAGCTCAAATACAACTGAAATACCAATAACAAATAATAACAATTACAGATTCCAGAATATAATTAGTACAAATTTATTAGGAAAACTAAGCAAGCGGGCCTTTTTTACCTATTCTTGGAGGTGGCGATAGCCCGGGAGACATGACGGTGAAGCAGGGGTGGACCAATGGCTGGCGTGAGATATGTTGGAACTTGGCAGTGGATCCTCTAGGGTCTTCGTTTTGTTCTTTTAAAAGAAGACACCCTCTCCTTCGTTTTAATTCAACGTTTAAGGGACGGTTAAGCTTAACTTTTTTTAATTTAACATTAACGGAGACTTAAAATGAGGTTTAGGTTATTATAAAAAAATTAATATTTAACCGAGGCGTGGAGGTGCACGCTGCTCGCCTATGCGTGAGGCATAGTGGAGTGTGTGCCTCACAGACCTGCTGCGCTTTGGACCTCTTTGAAGTGCGGCTGCTACGCCTCGCCTCGCCTCGCCTCGCCTCTTTCTTAAGCAAGTGAGGCGAGAGCTTTTGACAACATTGGTCTTACCATTTCCCTATCATTGGACCAATATAGCAGATATAGTATTGAGTTAAGCGTGCATGAGTGCGAGAAGTGCTGGGATGGGTGACCTCCTAGAAATCTCTCGTACGTCAAGCTGCGTACGTTAAGCCCTTTGATTTGGTTGGCCAGGTGGGCTGTAAAACTAAGATGCCAAATCTTAACGGATAATATTATCTCTGTTGGGGATATGACCGACGGTCGAGAAAGGATAAGACTGATCTCTAAGAGAAATGAGACAGCAAATACAGTTAAACACGCACCTCCCCAAACTCATGGACCTAACAGCCCAATCCTAACGCACACAATATGTCCACTCTATGCTGCCACATTATAAGGAAATAAAGTTGCACATTGGCTAACAGATATAATTGTTGGCCTAGTGGTAAGTACTTGAATCTAACAATTGGTATCAGAGTGAGGTTAGGGGTTCGAGTCTCCTGCGGGGGATTGTTGAGTTAAACGTGCATTGACGAGAGAAGTACTGGGACGGGTGACCTTCTGGGAAGTCTCATACGTCAAGCTGTTGAAGTTGAGCAGCTTGATCTGGTTGGCAAGATGGACTGTAAAACTGAGACACCAGATCTTAACGGGTAATACTATCTCTGCAGAGGATAGGACCGACGTCGAGAAAGGACAAAACTGATCAATAAAGGAAATGAGACAGAACCAGCAGTTAGACATGCACCTGGTGGGGGCGGGGGAAGGATTGTTGAGTTAAGCGTGCATGTGGGAGAGAAGTACTGAGATGAGTGACCTCCTGGGAAGCTCTCGTACGTCAAGTTGCTGACGTTGAGCCTCTTGATCTGGTTAACCAGGTGGAGTGTAAAACTGAGACGCTATATCTTAATGGATAATACTATATTTGCTGGGGTTAGGATCGACGTCGAAAAAGGGTAATACTGATCTCTAAGAGAAATGAGACAGCACCAGTAGTTAGACACGTACCTCCCCGGTCTCATGGGCCTAACAGTCCCTAACGCATTCAATAAATACACTCTTCTTTGCCACATTATAAGAAAATAAAGTTGCACCTTGGCTAACAGTTATAGCTTTTGACCTAGTGGGATCCTAACAAGTATTATCTCTTAAGATCTGATATCACTCTTTTACTGCCCACCTAGCTAGCCAGATCAAGCGTCGTAACATCAACCACTTGACATATGAGAGCTTTTCTGTATGTCACCATCCCAGTATACTCTCATCCATAAAAGCTTAACCCAACAAACCTCAAAAGTTTTTACATATTTTTTAATAGTTTACTAACCCCCTAAACATATTTCCAATCCTAATATCATCTTTATTTTTATGTATTTTATCCTGTGGAATATTTTCATTTATGTATTCCAAAAACTATTGTTTTAAGATGTAACATGAAAAATTTAATTTTAACTTTGTTGGCATTATATCTGTCTAGCTTGTCAAGTGAACTTCATTCACTGAATTATGCACAATGTAAGTTATATAAATTAATATGTGATGTAACCAAATTTCGCCCAGTCAATGAGCTACCGCCACGTGAGATTTGTCAAGTTGGGAGGTCGACTAGTTTGAGCTCGGGAGACCGGCGGTGTTCCACTAATAATATCCTGCGAACACAAAAACGAGTCAAAGAGAGTCGAGAGGTGTCCCGACGAAGGCTCCGATGCTTAAGTTAGAATAAGTGTTTTGGGACAAAGAGTATGTATAGAGTAGAGGAAATAAAGTTACTGAATGAATAAAAAGGAAGATCTACCTGTGTATTTATAGGTAAGCAGAGTGGTTGGATGAACATGTCCGAGTAATTATGAATTGAAATGGATTCAGCAGACCTGTCATGTACTTTCACCTACCTCCTGCAGGTAGGGATGGTTCTTACCGTACTTGTCAGCATATTAATCATGAGTTCATCCAAGAGGGCCAAGTTGCTCGTGTGGGGTCGCTATAGAAATAAAATCATTTGTCCTGTGGTTTAGTTATAGCTCGAGATCCCGAGGTGAACAAGGGGCCAAGGTGGGAAGTTCTTAGCAGTACTCTAAGGAACAATACATCGGGTCCCGAGGTATGGAACATCACTTCAGGTCCTGAGGTGACACTAATTAGTAGTATCAATAGTACGAGGTTAAGGCCTCTACCCTCAGAGAGTCCGATTTCTCTTTAGTTAAGGAGAAGGCAGGGATATCCATGCTATATGAGGTAGTAATACCCCATGTCGAGGCCCGAGCTAACCGTCCACCTCCCGTCTTTCATACTTTCTATATAAATAAGATACATATAGGTCTTAGGTTTCCTATTCCTAAGTTTATTTCCCGTTTATGTAGCCATCTCGAGGTTAGTCCTAGCCAGCTAACCCCGAACTCCTTTAGCTCTCTGCTTTCCCTAGGTATCTCGTTAAAATATTTCAGGATCCGTCTCTCGACCTATACCTTGATGCGACTTATCCAAATTAAGAAGTTATGTCAGGCCCGGTGCGCTAAATCAAGGATTAACTATTCAATTAATCACAATTATGCGGAAGCATTAAAATAGGGCTAAAAATTTTCGTTTTGGGCCTGAACCAAAATCAACTCTTCAAAATACAAGCATACTCAAAATAAGGATTTTAACTCAAAATCCAACACATCAACATACAACTCAAGTATGCATCAAATACCGATCCCCAATATGTAATCACGCAGGGCATCCCCTGGTTCAATACATAATTTAAATAACTAGGACTCAAAACGTGGATCTACCAGCTGACGCTCCACTCTCTCTAGCTGGATTACCTGAAGATCCTGCAAATGCCAACACAGACCAACGCAGCCCAAAAACAGGGAAAAGAAAAAGAGGTCAAACCTCAGTACGAAGAGCACAAATAAAGCATCAACACATCACACATGCAATATTTCAAACGTGCAATGCATGAGGGCTACCCAGAATCATCGGTAGGCAAGGCACAACGATTCAGCTGTGCAGAATCAAATCCTGTGATATTTAGGTACGACAGATCAGCCACCCATCATAGTGTAGTGGTATTCAGGCATGACAACTCAGCCGGCCACCACATCAATATCAACGTTGGACCTTTCAGGCACGACGGCTCAGTCGGCCGATCACAACGCACAAAGGAGATCAGTTCACCATCGGGAAAGGATAAAACTGATCTATAAAGGAAATGAGATAGCACCAGCAGTTAGACATGCACCTGGTGGGGGCGGGGGAAGGATTGTTGAGTTAAGCGTGCATGTGGGAGAGAAGTACTGAGATGAGTGACCTCCTGGGAAGCTCTCGTACGTCAAGTTGCTGAAGTTGAGCCGCTTGATCTGGTTAACCAGGTGGAGTGTAAAACTGAGACGCTATATCTTAATGGATAATACTATATTTGCTGGGGATAGGATCGACGTCGAAAATGGGTAATACTGATCTCTAAGAGAAATGAGACAGCACCAGCAGTTAGACACGGACCTCCCCGGTCTCATGGGCCTAACAGTCCCTAACGCACGCAATAAATACACTCTGCTTTGCCACATTATAAGAAAATAAAGTTGCACCTTGGCTAAGAGTTATAGCTTTTGGCCTAGTGGTATCCTAACAAGTATTATCCCTTAAGATCTGATATCACTCTTTTACTTCCCACCTAGCTAGCCAGATCAAGCGTCGTAACATCAACCACTTGACATATGAGAGCTTTTCTGTGTGTCACCATCCCAGTATACTCATCCATAAAAGCTTAACCCAACAAACCTCAAAAGTTTTTACATATTTTTTAATAGTTTACTAACCCCCTAAACATATTTCCAATCCTAATATCATCTTTATTTTTATGTATTTTATCCGGTGGAATATTTTCATTTATGTATTCCAAAAACTATTGTTTTAAGATGTAACATGAAAAATTTAATTTTAACTTTGTTGGCATTATATCTGTCTAGCTTGTCAAGTGAACTTCATTCACTGAATTATGCACAATGTAAGTTATATAAATTAATATGTGATGTAACCGAATTTCGCCCAGTCAATGAGCTACCGCCACGTGAGATTTGTCAAGTCGGGAGGTCGACTAGTTTGAGCTCGGGAGACCGGCGGTGTTCCACTAATAATATCCTGCGAACACAAAAACGAGTAAAAGGGCGTCGGGAGGTGTCCCGACGAAGGCCCTCCGATTCTTAAGTTAGAATAAGTGTTTTGGGATAAAGAGTATGTATAGAGTAGAGGAAATAAAGTTACTGAATGAATAAAAAGGAAGATCTACCTGTGTATTTATAGGTAAGCAGAGTGGTTGGATGAACATGTCCGAGTAATTATGAATTGAAATGGATTCAGCAGACCTGTCATGTACTTTCACCTACCTCCTGCAGGTAGGGATGGTTCTTACCGTACTTGTCAGCATATTAATCATGAGTTCATCCAAGAGGGCCAAGTTGCTCGTGTGGGGTCGCTATAGAAACAAAATCATTTGTCCTGTGGTTTAGTTATAGCTCGAGATCCCGAGGTGACAAAGGGGCCAAGGTGGTAAGTTATTAGCAGTACTCTAAGAGGAACAATACATCGGGTCCCGAGGTATGGAACATCACTTCAGGTCCTGAGGTGACACTAATTAGTAGTATCAATAGTACGAGGTTAAGGCCTCTACCCTCAGAGAGTCCGATATCTCTTTAGTTAAGGAGAAGGCAGGGATATCCATGCTATATGAGGTAGTAATACCCCATGTCGAGGCCCGAGCTAACCGTCCACCTCCCGTCTTTCATACTTTCTATATAAATCAGATACATATAGGTCTTAGGTTTCCTATTCCTAAGTTTATTTCCCGTTTATGTAGCCATCTCGGGATCTACCAGCTGACGCTCCACTCTCTCTAGCTGGATTACCTGAAGATCCTGCAAATGCCAACACAGACCAACGCAGCCCAAAAACAGGGAAAAGAAAAAGAGGTCAAACCTCAGTACGAAGAGCACAAATAAAGCATCAACACATCACACATGCAATATTTCAAACGTGCAATGCATGAGGGCTACCCAGAATCATCGGTAGGCAAGGCACAACGATTCAGCTGTGCAGAATCAAATCCTGTGATATTTAGGTACGACAGATCAGCCACCCATCATAGTGTAGTGGTATTCAGGCATGACAACTCAGCCGGCCACCACATCAATATCAACGTTGGACCTTTCAGGCACGACGGCTCAGTCGGC
The DNA here is from genome assembly GCA_001598015.1 of Dorcoceras hygrometricum. Classification (NCBI taxonomy): domain Eukaryota; kingdom Viridiplantae; phylum Streptophyta; class Magnoliopsida; order Lamiales; family Gesneriaceae; genus Dorcoceras; species Dorcoceras hygrometricum. The sequence goes on along the minus strand of KV010230.1, from coordinate 41,568 downwards.
CGATCACAACGCACAAAGGAGATCAGTTCACAAAAGGATCAGGCTCAATATGTATGCGTGAATGCCAAGAAAAATCATGCTTATAACCATGCATTTAACTCACACGCACACAGACAGATAAGAGCACATAATCAACATCATAAACAAGCAGTCAATACAAGCACACAGATCACAGCAATTCAACACGAAAGAAATATCCCAAAGCTGATATTCAAGCTGCTAGATCCAGCTCAATTCGTACCTCAAAACAGCTTTTACCTCGACAGATTTCACTTAGACTCAGAACCAATAGCCCGCTAAATCCTTCTGCCTTACCAGCTCACGACGAAACACAACAGGAACTGCTCGAAAGCTCAAATCTGTCAAGATATCTCACAAATCGGCTCAAATCTAAGCTCATTCAGCTTACGGCCTACGTCGAGAAACTCAACCCAACCACAACTACACTACGTAGGACCAACCATCTCTAATCGAAGCTTAGAACGAGAAGAAATCACTTACTCAAACTCTAAAGGAACGGAAGAACTATCTATTGGAATTCGCGAAGATATTTAACTCTGCAACTACTTCACGCTCCCTCAATCCCGCGACCCAAGTCTCCAAACTGGTATCAATCGAAAGATCTTAAAAGATACGAGCTCAGTGCCACCAATCTTGCTCCAAACGGCAGCGTAAATCGACGACAATCGATGGAAAAAGGGTTCGAATGAACAGTAAGGGTTTCGAAGGCTCACAGGAAGAAGATAAGAAATATCGGGTCTCGAATTTCTCTAAGTGTTAATCGACACTTATATATATATACAAAACTTCCAGTCAACGCTACAGTGAAAGTCAATTACACAAGTCAAATTTGATATCAGCATTCAGATCTCAGCGCTACATCAGATATTAGCGCTAACTCAGATCTTACTTCTCTACGCTATACTAGCGCGCAACCACCAAACGACGTCGCATAGGAGTCCCGCTCAAAACAAACAGATCACACGTACACATAGACCCGCTCGCTATCATCCAGATCTGGCTTACATCAAATGACGTCGCACCAGAGTCCAGTTCTCATCAAATCTGATGCTCGCTAAACGACATCGTATCAATCATTCTCAACTAACGCCAAATATTATATATGCCAAATGACATCGCATCACTTATACTCACCCGCGTATACCCGGGTAATCCAAAACGACATCGTTTCGCTTCCCTCTCAAGGCAACTCGATCAAACACACGAGGGACAGATCTAGACACCCAGATCTTACTCAAATCTTAAAATAACGAACTGGTCTACACAAACCGTGAACCAAACCCGATTCTCCCAGCGCCTCTAATCACTCGCGCGGGGTTATTCTCCAAATCTGAACTCCAGCGATAAACAATATACCAAATCTGTCCAGCGCTACGCTTTCCATTATTCAACGACACAAACCCGATAGACCCCTAAGTCAAATCCAAAGCTCATATACTCAAACCTGCCCATATCCAAAGCTGATATCACAAACAGCTTTGACCAATATTCCTAGGCTGAACACCCGATAATTCATAAGGCACTTCGATTAAATCCTCATACCAATCAAATCTGCTAAAAAATCTTACGAGATTAAACGGGCTATTTCCTCAAATCTGTTCGTAACATGACACTAATTAAATCTGTTAAAAATACAGTCCTCACATCCTCCCCACCTTAAGAGATTTCGTCCTCGAAATCAAAAGGCAATTACATATCAAAATCAAAGGACTACTAGAGAATCACCAGACAAAATACACAATTCTCCAGAATTCTAAAATCTTATCAACAATCTAGCATATCTCAATGCTTACAGAATCACTTGTCAAGTTACAAAACAACTCAACACATCAATCAGTAATCTAGAAAAGTACCTGGATCAAATCTGTGAATGCTCAAACAGATGAGGCCACTCTTGTCTCATCTTTTCTTCAACTTCCCAGGTAGCTTCCTCTCTGCCATGCTTGCTACATTGGACCATTACCAACGGTATAGTCTTGTTTCTCAACTGCTTCTCCTTTCTATCCAGAATCTGCACTGGATATTCGACATAGCTCAGGGTCCGATCCAGCTCTACTTCATCAGTCCTTAGCACATGGGACGGATCTGGCTCATATTTCCTCAACATTGACACATGAAACACATCATGTATCGCTGCTAACTCAGCAGGTAATTGCAATATGTTCGCCAAAGATCCAATCCTCTCAATAATCTCGAAGGGACCAACGAATCTAGGAGCTAACTTATCCTTAAGCCTGAATCTCATCATGCTCTTGAAAGGAGAAACCATCAAAAATACTCGATCGCCAACCTGTAATTCCAAAGGCCTGTGCCTCTTGTTAGCATAGCTAGCTTGACGATCTTGTGCAGCTTTCATTCTACTCCGAATCAACTCGACCTGATCTTTCATATGCTGCACAAACGCAGGTGTAGATAGCTGTTTATCACCAACTTCTTCCCAACAAATTGGTGATCTACACTTTTGATCGTACAAAGCTTCAAATGGGGCCATCCCGATAGTCACTTGGTAGCTATTGTTGTACGAAAACTCTACCAGGGATAAAGAATCCTGCCAGCCACCACTGAAATCCATCACTATAGCTCGCAGCATATCCTCCAGAATCTGTATGGTCCTCTCGGATTGATCATCTGTCTGCGGGTGATAAGCTATACTCATAGCCAGCTCTTCCAAAATCTGGAAGTAAATCTTGGATCTCTATCGGACACTATCGAAACCGGCATTCCATGCAATCTAACCACATGGTCAATGTACAATCTCGCCTTCTTCTTCATGGAACATGTCACATCATAGGGAATGAAGTGGGCTTACTTCTAAAGCCTGTCAATAACAACCCAAATCGCATCACATCCCCTGTTTGAACGAGGTAAGTGAGTCACAAAATCCATGTCCACGTGCTCCCAATTCCATTGAGGCACTTCTAAACTCTACAACAATCCACCAGGTCTCATTCTCTCGACCTTGACCTGTTGACAGTTCAAACATCAAGCTACAAATCTAGAGATGTCATTCCTCATACCTTCTCATCAGTAGTGAGATTTCAAGGCAAGAAACATCTTCTTCTCGCCCGGATGCACACTGTAACGACTACAATGGGCCTCGTTTAAGATGGTTTCCTTCAGATCAATAAAATTCGGAACAACCAATCTACCACGAAATCTCAAGCATCCATCAGAAACAACAGAAAAATCTTCCGACTGACCATTCTGGGCCTTAATCTTCAACTCATGAATATACGGGTCAGTCCTCTGCGCTTCTCTAATGTCTGCGACAATTTGTGGTTCAACCTGAAGAGAAGAAACCACAAAGTACTGATCCTCTGGCTGAAAACGCCATACCTAAGTCCCTAAATGCTCATGGTCTTTGGATATACTTAACAACGTCAATATTGCAGGCTGGGCTTTCCTACTCAAAGCATCTGTCACTAAGTTCATCCGCCCAGGCTGATACTGAATCTCACAGTCAAAATCCTTGAGCAACTCCATCCAAAGAAGTTGTCTCATATTCAGATCTGACTGAGTGAAGATATACTTCAAACTCTTATAGTCTGTGTCTTGGCGAAGCGGCGGATCCGGATCCCGCTCCCGGGGCGCAGCGGAAGATTTAAAATTTTGAGCCCGGGAACGGTCAATACACCTATAAAAACATTCATAGGATGTTTAGAATGGTACCTTGCTAGTGTCTAGGCGCCTGGCTCCGACCAATTTCACGAGGAAATCGGCACTTCAACGGTTGACGGTTTTGGCCTCCTAATCCGTTCCATGACCGGAATCTCAATTCCTTCACCGATTTGCACTAGAAAACTCGACGAAAGTTTCACGGACATAATCTCCTCACCGGAACGGTCGGAACAAGATTTCCGGCGGCGGGCGACGACGGCGGCAGCGGTGGCGGCGGGGAGGAGAGTAGAGGAAGGGAGAAAATTATAAGCTGAGGAGCTTTTGGTGTGTTTCAAATGAATACCCTAGGGCCTCTATTTATAGATTTTCCATGGGCTTGAACCAGCTTAATGGGCTTGGGTCGGGCCCAGGGTGAACATTGGTTTCAAGTCCATCACTGTGGATCCACATAATTCCGATCGACGATCAGATCGGACCGATCTACACAGTTTACAAAACTAATAATTATGATGTGAAAACAATTTTTCGGACCACCTAATCCAAAATAGCAGTTTGGCCCTGTAATCTTTAAGGATAGTCAAACTAGTCCAAACTTATAGGAATTGCATTTTGACCCTATTTAATTTTAGGAAGTCGCACTTCCATCCTTCCTCCTACTATACTCAACAAATTGAGCTTAATTTCCGTACGAGAATTTAGAACCAGTACTTGTGTGACCCTCAATGGTTTAGGGATACAGCTAGCCGTGGGCTAACAACATTTGTGACTCCGAAACCACATTTTCGGACTAACCAATCGGATCATGGTAAAGCGTCTAGCAACATCGCTCCATGATCCACTAGGTATCACTGATAGTGCCTGCAAGAACCAGTCGGTCATGGTTAGCGTACAGTATGGTCCTTTCAGCTCATACATCCCGATCGAATCAACGACCATTGGTAAATCGAGAGTCGTTAGAGATTCGATAGCCATGCATACATCTTGGAGATCAGAATAGCGACATCGCGAGTGCTACCATGTAAACTCATTTACACTGAAGCACAAGAGTACTCTGGCCAGAGATTTGTCACACTATTATCTCCTCAGATAGCATAGGATATCCTCGCACTAGGGAAAGCGGTGAATCCTCGACAACAAAGCATCGACTCCACATGCTTCGTGACCTCACCCAATCTCGACACCTGATGACCCTCACGGAGTCGATAAACGAGTCAAAGTGAGGCCACTAATCATGTAGAGTCTCAATGATGTTTCGAGTAGTAAGGACTAATCCATAAAACCAAGACATCGGACTCTCCACTCGACAAATGGTAACCACTTGGAGAATCCGAACGAGGGTAGCTGAATAGTTTGCCAGGAAAATCAACCATCTGCATGCTCAGAACATCACAATGTTCCCTACCAATAAAACATGGTACTTCACATCGCAGATGCTAGTCTCAAACTCGGGCGGCCTTATCCTCATTTTGACGACCCAATCGACTAGGAACAATTTTAGAATACACAGTGACTATTAGATGTGTTTCATGATAGCCATCATATCCACTATCACATCTAACATACACTATGGTGCATTCTAGGTCTTTATCCAACACAATTGTTAACATTATAAAAATAATGAAGATAAAGAATGCCATAAAAGAATACGAATTTCATAAATAAAGATCGTTTTGCATAGAGTCAACAAGAACCCACATGCCACAAGTTGGCTAGTTGGGCACCTACTCTAACACTGTGTACACCACAAACTGCTCACCATTGCGATGTGAAGTCTCAAACTCGGGCGGCCTTATGCTCATTTTGACGGCCCAATCGACTAGGAACAATTTTAGAATACACAGTGACTATTAGATGTGTTTCATGATAGCCATCATATCCACTATCACATCTAACATACACTATGGTGCATTCTAGGTCTTTATCCAACACAATTGTTAACCTTATAAAAATAATGAAGATAAAGAATGCCATAAAAGAATACGAATTTCATAAATAAAGATCGTTTTGCATAGAGTCAACAAGAACTCACACGCCACAAGTTGGCTAGTTGGGCACCTACTCTAACACTGTGTACACCACAAACTGCTCACCATACAAGTAGACGCCAAATCTTCAGGGCAAAAACAATGGCGGCTAATTCTAGATCATGAATGGGTTATCTCGTCTCATGGGGTTTCAATTGTCGAGACGCATAAGCTATCACTCGTCCGTTCTGCATCAATACACAACCCATACCATTCAGAGAAGCATCGGAACAAACCACAAAACCTCCACAACCCAAAGGTAAATCCAACACATGAGCAGTAGTCAACTTCTCCTTAAGCAAATGGAAACTCGACTCACACTCATCTGTCCACAGAAATCTCCTATCCTTCTGGGTCAACTGCGTCATCGACTTGGCTATCGAAGAAAAACCCTCAATAAAAATTCTATAATAACCATTCAAACCTAAGAAACTACGATCTCTAAAACTTCCTAGGTCGCTCCTAGTTCAGAACTACTTCGACCTTACTAGGATCCACGGAAATGCCTTGTGCAGATATGACATGACCCAAAAAGATTACTTTATCCAACCAGAATGGTAAATCCAACACATGAGCAGTAGTCAACTTCTCCTTAAGCAAATGGAAACTCGACTCACACTCATCTGTCCACAGAAATCTCCTATCCTTCTGGGTCAACTGCGTCATCGACTTGGCTATCGAAGAAAAACCCTCAATAAAAATTCTATAATAACCATTCAAACCTAAGAAACTACGATCTCTAAAACTTCCTAGGTCGCTCCTAGTTCAGAACTACTTCGACCTTACTAGGATCCACGGAAATGCCTTGTGCAGATATGACATGACCCAAAAAGATTACTTTATCCAACCAGAATTCACACTTACTGAACTTTGCATAAAGCTGTGAGTCTCTCAGTTTCTGCAACACCAATCTCAAGTGTTCCTTATGCTCTCTGAAGTTCCTCGAATACACCAGAATGTCATCTATGAAGACAATCACAAAACGATCAATGTACTCACTAAAGATGCAATTCATCAAATCCATGAAGACAGCAGGAGCATTCGTCAATCCAAATGGCATCACAAGAAACTCATAATGCTCGTATCTAGTCCTGAAAGCCGTCTGCGCCACATCAGCGTCTCTAATCCGCAACTGATGATAACCAGATCGTAGATCAATCTTAGAGTACACTGTCGATCCCTGCAGCTGATCAAATAAGTCATCAATCCTCGTCAAAGGATACTTGTTCTAAATCGTCTCTTTATTCAACTACCGAAATGCACACACATCCTCATAGATCCATCCTTCTTCTTCACAAAGAGAATCGGAGCTCCCCAAGGCAACATACTTGGCCTAATAAATCCCTTCTCTAGAAGATCACACAACTGATCCTTGAGCTTCTTCAACTCAGCTGGCGCCAATTGATAAGGGGCTCTCGAAATCGGGTCTGTTCCTGGCACCAACTCTATGCTTAAGTCAATCTCTCGTCTCGGAGGAAATCCAGTAATCTCATCCGAAAAAACATCAGGGAACTCTCGAGCAATCAGTACATCACTCAACTCTATCCGCGACTCTTGGTAAACATCAAGGGCATAAATCATGAACCCCGAATTCTCTAGAGACAACAGACTGAACATCTCCATGACCGACACTAGTGGAATCTTCGATCGCTAATCAGCACCGTAGAAATCCCAGTTTTCTCCAAATTGAGGTCTAAACCTCACCACACCATGGAAACAATCTACAGTCATTCTATACACCGACAACACATCCATACTCAAGATACAGTCAAAATCTCTAATCTCCAAGGCAAATCAGGTTAGTCACCAACACATGCTCATCAAATCTAATCACACAATCCAAAACCACTTCACGGGACATCAACCGCACACCAACAGGAGTAGAAACAGATACAATATCACACAGTGGGGTAGCACTCAACCCACACTCATGCACAAACAAATCAGATATGAAAGAGTGTGATGCTCCTGTATCAAACAAAACTCGTGCAGAAAAATCAAAGATAACACAAGTACGTGCAATAACTCCTCCAGGCATATCATAAGCTTGCTCTCTCGTCAAGGCATTCACCTGAGCTTGATGCGGTCCCGAAACTGAGGTCTAGAAGATCCTCCAAAACTAGACGGTTCTCGTGGTTGGAATCCTGATCGTTGGGACTGAGAAAAAGGTTGTGGTCTCTACGAAGAACCACCAGCTGAACCTTGTTGCGACTGATTTGAAGGTTGTCCTCCCGCCAAAGGACAAACTCTAGCGAAATGTCCAGGCTGCCCACACCTATGACAAGGATCTTGAACTCCACGGCACTACGAAGTCATATGGCGACCTCCGCACGGTCCACACGACACTCCTCCAGAGCCACTACCATCGGAACTAACAGAACCAGAAGAACTCGAATTTGATCATCTCTTAAACTGCTTTCCTCGAGGTTTAAAACTATGGCGATTCGACTGCTGCAAAGTCTGAGGAGGTTGAAACGATGGCATCGCTTCGGGCACAGGTTGAAAAGTGCATCCAGCTGTCGGATGAACCTGATTCTGTACTTCTAAAAGACTCTCCTCAATGTCCACCGCTCTATCAACTGCCTCAGCATAAGTCATAGGTGAACCAGTCAACACCATGTGGAACAAATCAGGCCTCAAACCTCTCAAAAACTTGTTCCTCTTCGTCCTCTCCTGGTTAGAAACATGGGGAACATACGACAGAAGCGACAAAAACTGTCTAGCATACTCAGCTACTCTCATGTTCCCTTTCTTCAGATTATCAACCTCTCGCTCGCGGTTATTATAGTAGGACTCAGGGGTATACTCCTGTCGAAAAGCTGCACAGAAGCTCTCCCAAGAAATCAAAGTACCACTCTCTCTCAGGACTCGAGAAGTACTTTTCCATCAGCGTTGAGCATTATCCCTCAACTGCAAAACGGTCAACTTCAGTCTCCTCTCCTGAGAATTCTCTACCGTGTCAAACAACTCTTTCATGTGCTCCAACCAGCCTTCAGCCATCAGACCAGTCTCAGCACCAGTGAACGTAGGGGGATTCATCCTCTGGAACCTAGCCAGAACTAGCTCCATCTCGCCAATCTGCCTAGTCACATCCTCTACCTCGGTCTGTCTAGCACGACGACGCAAGGTATACTCTGATGCTCAACATCCTCATTGCTTCCCGGGGCTCTAGACTCCCCATCTACCTGCCTAGCGATTCTACTCCTACCTCTCCTCGGCGGAATCTACCAAAACTCAGAGGTAAGAACAACCAGCGGATCAATCACAGAGGCAGATAATTAAAATTACAGAGTCAATCACAAATAAAACTCAAACTCTGTGCCTAGACTCGAGTGTGATGGAAAAGAAATCGAGCTTATCCCAGTTTAAGCTCTGATACCAAAATGTCAGGCCCGGTGCTCTAATTCAAGGATTAACTATTCAATTAATCACAATTATGCGGAAGCATTAAAATAGGGCTAAAAATTTTTGTTTTGGGCCTGAACCAATATCAACTCTTCAAAATACAAGCATACTCTAAATAAGGATTTTAACTCAAAATCCAACACATCAACATACAACTCAAGTATGCATCAAATCCCGATACCCAACACATAATCACGCAGGGCATCCCCTGGTTCAATACATAATATAAATAACTGAGACTCAAAACGGGGATCTACCAGCTGACGCTCCACTCTGTCCAGCTGGATTACCTGAAGATCCTGCAAAGGCCATTACAGACCAACGTAGCCCAGAAACAGGGAAAGAAAACGAGGTCAAACCTCAGTACGAAGAACACAAATAAAGCATCAACAACATCAGACATGCAATATTTCAAACGTGCAATGCATGAGGGCTACCCAGAATCATCGGTAGGCAAGGCACAACGATTCAGCTGTGCAGAATCAAATCCTGTGATATTTAGGTACGACAGATCAGCCACCCATCACAGTGTAGTGGTATTCAGGCATGACAACTCAGCCGGCCACCACATCAATATCAACGTTGGACCTTTCAGGCACGACGGCTCAGTCGGCCGATCACAACGCACAAAGGAGATCAGTTCACAAAAGGATCAGGCTCAATATGTATGCGTGAATGCCAAGCAAAATCATGCTTATAACCATGCATTTAACTCACACGCACACAGACAGATAAGAGCACATAATCAACATCATAAACAAGCAGTCAATACAAGCACACAGATCACAGCAATTCAACACGAAAGAAATATCGCAAAGCTGATATTCAAGCTGCTAGATCCAGCTCAATTCGTACCTCAAAACAGCTTCTACCTCGACAGATTTCACTTAAACTCAGCACCAATAGCCCGCTAAATCCTTCTGCCTCACCAACTCACTGCGAAACACAACAGGAACTGCTCGAAAGCTCAAATCTATCAAGATATCTCACAAATCAGCTCAAATATATCAAGATATCTCACAAACTCTGCTCAAATCTAAGCTCATTCAGCTTACGGCCTACGATCGAGAAACTCAACCCAACCTCAACTACACTACGTTGGACCAACCTGCTCTAATCGAAGCTTAGAACGAGATACTCGAAAGCTCTAAAGGAAAGGAAGAACTATATGCTGAAATTCCCGAAGATATCTTTCGGGGATCCGGATCCGCCCCCCGACTAGGCAGCGGAAGAACAAGAAACAGGTGCCGGGAGGCGATCAATACAAAAAATCAGACAATTACAGTAATCGTCATACATAGGGCGTTTTAGCATGTTACCTCGCTGGCACTTGTGCCTGGCTCCAACCGGTATTACAATAATCCGGCTCTTCTCGGTAGATTGCGGTAGTTTACGCCAATCAGGTCCACGACCAGATCCGAGACTCCTTCGTCAGACTGCACTAGAAGCCCTGACGAGATCAGCACGAACGAATACTCCTCGAAAAACTAGGCCGGAACAATTTCCGGCGAAGTGGCGGCGGCGGCGGGCGGCG
>KV010230.1:1742-14734 GCA_001598015.1 Dorcoceras hygrometricum | reverse complement strand
GGTGGTCATTCCCCCCCCCCCCCCCCCTTCTGAACTCCTATTTACTTAGTGATCCTATTTCTGGGACCATCAGCTTGTTAATTAGGTTGTTTCTGCTCGGTACGTCATGAGATTTGATCTTTGAGGTGGTTAGCATTGATTGAATCTTGAATGAATATAGGTGCAATTGTTTTGGCAGTTTTCGATGATGCTGGTAAAGGCCGAGTGATTAGTGATGTGGATATTACATAATAAAGTACTTGTGGCCTTTCCTACTTAATCAGTGTTGTCGATTTTGAATTTTTTTATTGAATTGTCATTCCTTTCAGATATTTTAGTTTGTTCTATCTTCGTCGTTCTTTTCATGTCGGCATGCTGTTGCGATTTCTTGTGCCTACTGTTGTCTGAGTAATTTGATTGTCGTTAATGAAAAAAAGTTTAGATGGCAGAAGAAGGAGAACAAACAAGTAACAAGCATGGTTCTTCTCGAACATATTGGAGTTCAAAGGATGTTAAATTTTAATTGATATAATACTTGACTATAAAAGAAAAGGTGAGATGAGACAGAACGACTTTGGCAAGTCTGGTAAGGAATTCAATTCCAAAGCAGAGTTTAAACAGAGTCAGGAACAAATGAGTCAAAAATTTAATCGCTTCAGAGCAGATTGGCGTGTATTTAAAGATCTTTGTGGGAATTATACTGGACTTGGGTGGACCCTATAAATGAGACTGTTACTTCTATGTAGGAACAATGGACTGAGATGATTAAGGTATTACATAAACATATCATCAACTAATCAATTAGACTGAGCATTGACGTTTGTATTTTGAAACTTATTCTTTTTAATCTTACTATGCAGAAAAATAAAGTTTAAAAAGTTCAAATCTATAAGTCTTGATTTTAACAAAGAACTAGGAGAATTATTTGAAAAAATTAATTCAACAGGAAACTTTGCATTGGCATCAAGGCAAAGTCAAGTAAACGAGGGTCGTGAAGTTGGTGCAAGAAATATGGAATATTGCTTTTTTTGACGTTTTTTTGTTATCAAAATTGATACATGATATTTTATTTGTGTTATACACCCTGTACAAATTTATTATGAACTAAATTTGTAGGTAAAATATAATGGCTGGTTCTTCTCAATTGAGCTACTCTTCCTCATCTGATGATGATGTTGATGAATGGAGACTATATCAACTAGTGCAAGCTCGTAAAAGAAAAATGCATAGGATTGATAGAATTTCATGTAGGACATCAACACTTACTGGAAATGATTATACAAGGGCACTATTGACCGGACATTGTGCTCGGATTTTGGAAAATTGCCGGATCACGGTTGATACTTTTAAACGACTTTGTAACGTACTTAGAGAAGGGAATTATATATCAGAACATAATCATCAACGTAGAGTATCAGTGGAGGAGTCTCTTGCCATGTTCTTAACATCGACTGGTACGGATGGTCGTATACGTGTAAATACAGAGAGATTTCAACATTCAACTGAAACTGTCGACCGTAATATTTCTTTGATTGTCGAAGCTTTTGTTCACTTTGCTCCAAATATTATCGCTCTTCGGAATGAGCAAGTAGTACATCCTAGAATAAAGGATAGCTCAAAGTTTTACCCGTGGTTCAAGGTATCAAACTTTTTATAAATTTTATGAAATGAAACTTTAGTATCACATGCTAAATTCCAATTGTTTTTTAGGACTGTATTGGAGCTATAGATGGAACATGTGTGCATTCGTACCAGCGTCTTATCAAGATGCATTTCGAAATAGAAAAGGGAACATCACTCAAAATGTATTGGTTGCATGTTACCATGATATAAGATTTATCTTTGTTTATGTCGGATTGGAGGGCAGCACACATGATTCAAGAATCCTACAAAGTGCATTAAGTCGTCGAGGTGTAAATTTTCCAATGCCTCCTTTAAGGAAATACTATGTGGTTGACTCGGCATACAACAATAAGCCAGGATTTAAGGCTCCAATTCGTGGTGTTCGCTATCACATGCAAGACTTTACTGGTCGAGGTCGTGCTCCAAGAACTCCAGAAGAAATTTTAATCACATTCATTCTTCTTTACGGAATGTGATTGAAAGAAGTTTTGGATGTTTGAAGCGTCGTTTTGCCTTTCTTAAGGGACCAATGAATAATTATAGTTTGAGAAACCAAGCATACTTCGTAATTGCTTGTTGTGTGTTACATAATTTTTTAAAGAAGTTCAACTCGCAGATGATATCCTTCGCGAGTTTGTAAATGAGGATTTACAAGTAAGGCAAGAAGGTGAAAATGAAGACAATGATGGAACTCAAAACAGGTTAGAAGCAATTGACAGATCGGATGGTGCCATCTTTCAATGGAATAATCGTCGAACATCAATATCAACTCAAATATGGAATGCAACGAGAACAACCCGTTAATAATTTTATATTTATAAATTACGTCGTTTTTCTTTTGACATTTAACGAGAACTTATACATTAAGTTTAATATAGTTTATGCATTCCTAAATTATGTCTTGTTGCACCATTTTGTAATGAGAGTTTGAATTATGTACAAATATTTATAAAAATGTATTTTAATGAGAACTAACACCTTTTTCTAAATTCGTTTGATCTTTTTTAATTTGTATTTGGTAAAATATACACATTTAATGGTACATTGAAATAAAAAAAATCTATCACAAAAAAATATAGAAACTGGAAAATGGAAATAAAAAATCTGAAATAAAAAGAGAGAAAAAATTGTATAAGAAATTATAAAAAAACAATTAAAAAATTATATAAAAATGGATAATATAAATAAAACAAATGAAAATAAAAAACAATTAACAGAATGAGAAAAAATTGTATAAAAATTATAGAAAAGCAATTATGTTTTTAAAGACGTTTTTCTAACTTACTGGTCCAAATACATTTTTAGCTAATAAAACGATTTTATAAAATAGTTATCCAAATACATATTTTTCCTTAAAACAACTTTTAAAACATTTTACAAATATTTTTTTAAAAATATTTTGTAAAAATAAAAACATATCCAAACGAAACCTTAATTTGTGTGCCAGATTTAGGATCCAACTTTATATGAGCAGAATCCGAAACTCCCAATCCTTTCAATCTCATTTTGCATGCATGCAACACAAAGTTACAGGGATCGTTACTCAAATATCTTTGATAAAGACTTGGGAGAGAAGAAAACGGCACTACTCAAATATACTCCTAATATTGATCAAAATTTAGCAACTTTATTATTTGCAATTTTCATGCTTTTCATGTTAATAGCTTTTCTCAAAATAATAAAAAATAATTAAATCTACAAAATGTAAATTTAAATATAGTGACCAAGGTATGAAACTTATATTTGATTAAATGTAAAATAATACTATTCATAAAAAATAATTAATTATGTAAATGAGTTGTTATCATTATTTTTAATATGAAAAAATAATTTCGTTTACCAAGATATAGAATAGAAATTTAGATTCAGTTGTCGATTTTTATCTGTGAACCCAGTATACAATTTTCTTATATTTTTGGGAATAAAAAATATTAAGAAATCTTACCTCCATCGAATATTTAAATAAAAACTCCCCTAAATCATAAATGGAATTTTCATTTTCAAAAGAAAATATTATGCTGGGACGACAGTTTAGAAGAAAATCAGATGCATGGTCTGAATGTTTGGATATCTATATAATGATAAGGAAATAACAAGAAAGCAGCAGCACAAGTTTTTTAATGAAGTTCATTGCTTAGAACAACGACCGTTCATCGGAAAACGAATATCATCTGGAGAAAGTCAAATTTTCGGATAAAATAAGGGAACGTCAAATTTTCGGATAAAAGAAGATCTTCTAAAAAAGAAGAAAAGAGAGTTTTGGAATGAATTAGAAATGAGATTCCGGAAAACATAAATCGTCCGGTAAATGAATAATTTATCCGCTCAAAGGTAAAAAGTATAAATAAATTGGACCAATTGGGAGATGTCGATGAGATTTTCTAGAGAGACAAGCAAAAAAAAGGACAGTATGACAAAATGAGAAAGAAATTAAGAGAAAATGCAATTGAGAAATTTGCTCCATGGATGTATGATGCCGAAATTCCATTCAATGCCGTTAGATATGATTCTTTTGCATAAGAACCTATTGGAGATTTTGGACCAGGGATGAGACCCCATATATCATGAGGTGAGGGTCAAGTATTTGAAATGGAGTTGGCAATACAAATGATTCTAAATCCCACGAAGAAGATCATGCTAAGTATGGGTGAACAACATGGCAGATGGATGGACAGATACAAAAGGTAGGACTAATAAATTTTTTGGTACATGGTCCTAGAGGAAGCGTATTTGTTAAATCTATTGATGCTTCTGCTTATTCTCACACAACTGATAAGAAGTGTGAGTTGCTTTCGAATTTTGTGAATCGAATTGGAGAAATAATGAATAATTTATCCGCTCAGAGGAATCATCCGAGATTTTGTTTTATATTGATTGCCCATAAAGTGACATTATTAATCTTTATCTTAACCAGAACTTTAGCTTAAATTTTTGTCATGTAAAAAAAAATTTCAAAGAAAATACATTGATCTAATGAATGAAGAGAATTTTGAATTTTTTAAAAATATTTATTTACTTATGATAGGAAAAAAGAATATATAATTATATATGATTTTTGTAAAAAAAATATATATATATAATTTGCACAACAGTTTTTTTTCTTTTTGCTATATCTATTTCAATTATCTAAGAATCGAATAGAAAGGCTGTAAAAACCAGTTTGATGCTAGTAAGATAGTTGTTATAGTGTTATCTCAAATAATATAAATATTTTTTGATATAATAATTTCTTTAATGAGATTTAAAATTTTAATATATATTCATTAATTGAAAAAAAATTAAATAATTGTTAAAATAAAATAATACTCCGTTGGACCAGATGCATACTATCACATGATATTACAGATGATGCCATCTTATTTAGCTGTCTCATGAGTCTAAGGACTACCAACTCAAAACTCCTCTGCAAAATTTAACGAACGGTTGCATATTCAAGACAAATAACTTTGTTATATAGATTAATTAGGTTGCATATTCAAGACAAATAACTTTGTTATATAGATTTGGAAAAAGATTTAAATAAAATTTTAAGATCTTATAATATACTGTTGATGTGTGTCCATACACCCCCAATCCTATTGCTCAAAAAAAATATGTTTCATCTCAGTATATAAGGCCCATTAGTTCAGCTGGTTAGAGCGTCCGAGAACTAACCGAAAGAATCCTTCCGAAACCGAAATCTAGAAATCTAGAAATCTAGAAATCTATTGTATCAATCAAAATCTAGAAAAATCCTTCCGAAACCGAAAGAATTGGTGATGTGTGAGTTGCTTATCTCTGAAAATACATAAAAAAAATTTGCATCGTTACTTTTCTGCGCTTGTTTTCAAGTTTCTATCGAAGATCTGCTATTACTAAAGTTGAGGAGCCAATTAAATAAAAAAGTTATTGTATGCGAAGAACCTCAGCGGATAAAGTATTTTATTTGGAGAAATCATCAACACATAGAATACATTGTCCGAAGAAGTTCTATACCAGATAAAATTTTATCCAGACAAAAGTTTTTAAATTTTTTTAAAATAGTTTATTCCTCCTCTAAATTATTATCGATCTTAACATTTAAGTCTTAAATTTATAATTAAATAAAATCTGTTGGAGATCCATTGACTATAATTTCCTATTTATCCGTCATTTTGATTTGATCACAATCATTTCTCATAGAATGTTAATAAAGCATTTTATTAACTACTAAGAAGAATCATCCAAGATTTTGCATAAGGTATTGAACCTATTGGAATTATGCAATACTTTCAGACCCTAAAAGACCAAATGTTGTGTGTTGCATATTTTGCTGTAAAGTTACAAATTGTGGGATTTATCGACACAAACAACATTTAGTTGGGGATAATAGAAATGTTAAAGCTTGTCCAAAATGTCCGAAACATGTTAAACTTAAAGAGTTTATGCAAAAAAAAAAAAACGAATGCTTTGAATAATCAAATGGAGAAAATCCGGATGATATTGTTGATTTGGAAGAAGATGATGATGTTCAAACTAACGCAAAAGGGAAATATCCAATATCCAGTGCAAGTGTCCCTCTTACGATACAAGGTAAAAAGTATAAATAAATTGGACCAATTGGGAGATGTCGATTAGATTTTCTAGAGAGACAAGCAAAAAAAAGGACAGTATGACGAAATGAGAAAGAAGTTAAGAGAAAATTCAATTGAGAAATTTGCTCCATGATGTATGATGCCGAAATTCCATTCAATGCCGTTAAATATGATTCTTTTGCATAAGGTATTGAACCTATTGGAGATTTTGGACCAGGGATGAGACCCCATATATCATGAGGTGAGGGTCAAGTATTTGAAATGGAGTTGGCAATACATTTGATTCTAAATCCCACGAAGAAGATCACGCTAAGTATGGGTGAACAATCATGGCATATGGATGGACAGATACAAAAGGTAGGACTAATAAATTTTTTGGTACATGGTCCTAGAGGAAGCGTATTTGTTAAATCTATTGATGCTTCAGCTTATTCTCACACAACTGATAAGAATATTAACAAAAGTAATAAATAATACTCATAATGAAATGAGCCGCGAATATAGTTTTAGTTAAACCAAAATTTCGTCGAAACCAATTTGACTAAAAATGAAGTTCATATTAGGACTAGAACCGTATTACAATTGATCATTTTGATTTGCAAATAAACTTTTCGGATAAGCAAACTTGTTTAGTTGAAGTCATGAGAGATCTAATCATAAAGTACACTATTTTAATGAAGATCCCTCCTACCAACTTGTCATTCCAAATAAAGAAGTAGAGAATTAGTAGCAATTTTTGACTTATTTACATGAAGAAAAAGATTTTTATAATTATGAGCATTTATTGCTATACAATAATTATGTGGCTATATGCGAGAGACTTTATGAAGATTGAAGAACTAATTTGTAAAAATTCAAATTAGCTCTCTAGTTGAATAAGCTTGTGAATATTAAATTATGACCGTTGTCTTCTACATTCAAATGTTGGAAGAAGACCTATTTAAGAAGATGATCAAAATAACGAGAAAGCGAACAGTGAGAATCACAACTTGTATAACATCTTCAAGTTGTCAAAAGGGCAAAATATCTATTATCTTCCTAGTCATAAAAGTTTATATATGATTAGAGGATCACCTATGTCATTTTAGAAAATTCAATAGAGTTTAACGATTAAATCATTGTTTGGTATTTATAGTTCTATAGTTGACTGGGAGTTTCACACTATGCAATGTACAAGTCCTTGCAGTGAAGTTGGGTCATGCAATTTATTGTATCAATCAAAATCTAGAAAAATCCTTCCGAAACCGAAAGAATTGGTGATGTGTGAGTTGCTTATCTCTGAAAATACATAAAAAAAATTTGCATCGTTACTTTTCTGCTCTTGTTTTCAAGTTTCCATCGAAGATCTGCTATTACTAAAGTTGAGGAGCCAATTAAATAAAAAAGTTATTGTATGCGAAGAACCTCAGCGGATAAAGTATTTTATTTGGAGAAATCATCAACACAGAATACATTGTCCGAAGAAGTTCTATACCAGATAAAATTTTATCCAGACAAAAGTTTTTAAATTTTTTTAAACTAGTTTATTCCTCCTCTAAATTATTATCGATCTTAACATTTAAGTCTTAAATTTATAATTAAATAAAATCTGTTGGAGATCCATTGACTATAATTTCCTATTTATCCGTCATTTTGATTTGATCACAATCATTTCTCATAGAATGTTAATAAAGCATTTTATTAACTACTAAGAATCGACACGCTATCATGAGTCGTAAGTACTTGAATTCCTACATAATTTATTGAATCATGAGTTTACTCTATAATATATTGATTTCCCGATCACCTACTATCTCATTCAATCAATAGAATATAGATGGTCCAATCATATTAATTTATAGAAATTATATTGTGCATAATTCAGTGAATGAAGTTCACTTGACAAGCTAGATGGAGATACAGAGTGCACATATTGCGTGCGTTAGGGACTGTTAGGCCCATGAGACGGGGAGGTGCGTGTGTAACTGCTGGTGCTGTCTTATTTCCCTTAGAGATCAGTCTTATCCTTTCGCGATGCCGGTTTTATCCCCAGCAGAGATAATATTATCCGTTAAGATCCAACGTCTCAGTTTTGCAGTCCATCTGGCTAACCATATCAAGCGGCTCAACGTCAGCAACTTGACGTACGAGAGCATCCCAGGACCTGAAGTGATGTTCCATAACTCGGGACCCGATGTATTGTTCCTCTTAGAGTACTGCTAATAACTTACCACCTTGGCCCATTTGTCACCTCGGGATCTCGAGCTATAACTAAACCACAGGACAAATGATTTTGTTTCTGAGCAACTTGGCCCACTTGGATGAACTCATGATTAATATACTGACAAGTACGGTAAGAACCATCCCTACCTGCAGGAGGTAGGTGAAAGTACATCAGGTCTGCTGAACCCATTCAATTCATGATTACCCGAACACGTACATCCAACCACTCTGCTTACCTATAAATACCCAGGTAGATCTTCCTTTTTATTCATTCAGTAACTTTATTTCCTCTACTCTATACATACTCTTTATCCCAAAACACTTATTCTAACTTAAGAATCGGAGGGCCTTCGTCGGGACACCTCCCGACGCCCTTTTACTCGTTTTTGTGTTCGCAGGATATTATTAGTGAAACACCGCCCGATCTCCCGAGCTCAAACTAGTTGACCTCCGACCTGACAAATCTCACGTGGCGGTAGCTCATTGGCTGGATGAAATTCGGTTACATCAATTGGCGCCGTCTGTGGGAAAACAAAAAAGAAAAGAAGATAAAATGCCGCCTATGAGAAGTAGACTTCAGCAAACGGGAGAAACAAGTCGCACTGAGAATATCTCCCAAGGATGCGAGAACCCTCCGCTTACTGCCACCCAGATAGCCCAGTTGGTGGCAGCCATCGTAGAATCGGGTCTTCTTGACCACGCTGGTCCGATCAGAACAACAATGGTTCAATTTCTTGCCCTCTGGGAGTATTAAATACTTTCGAGATTTTAGTCAAGCATTCCTCCATCAGTTTGCTAGTAAGAAGCAGCCCATGACGATGTTGAACCTTTTTAATGTTAAGCAGAAGGAACAAGAGAGCCTCCGAGAGTACATTCGGCGCTTTAATATAACTATTATAGAAGTTCCTTCTGCTACACCCGATCTGCTGATCGGGGGGCATTCACTCAGGGATTGCGAGGAGGTGATTTTTTCAGATCCATGGTCAAGAAACCTCCGAAAAAGGTTTGATGAACTCCTCACTAAGGCGGAGAAATACGTCAATGTAGAGGAAGTACAGTCCACAAGGAGGAGTGAGCAGAGAATCCCATCTCGACCTGTTAAGGATTTTCGAGCGAAAAGGGTCCAGCCAAGGTTGACTAGGCAGGAAGCTCCTCTGTTGGGACAACTGGCTGCTCGAACACCTTTGAAGATGAGTAAAGCTAGGGCTTTGGAGATCTGTGACGGGAGAAAAGTAGTACAACGACCTTGGGGAAGTGATGGGGCCACGAGAAACCCAATCAGATAAGTTCTGTGATTTTCATGGAGATTATGGCCATACTACCACATAATTTCGGCATCTAGATCAGGAATTGGAACGAATCATACAAAATAATCCCGATGTGTGAACAGTATTAGTGGAGAATGAACCGCGTCAGGAGGGGAAGAGGCCTCGGGAAGAAGAACATTGGCAACAGAATAGAAGGAAATCTGGCAGGGGAAACACACCTCGGGGTGGGGAATCGAGCCGACCTCAGCAGGAGCAACAATCCCCTCAACCCCGAGGAATCATCCAGATGATATCAGGAGGACCCACTGATGGGGATTCCAATCGAGCAAGGAAAGCAAGGTCTCGACGAATGGAAACCATGGAGATAGAAAGGAAGCACTCTGGGCCCACAATATGTTTTGGGCCCGAGGATCTGTCGGCTAACATAGAAACACATAATGATGCTTTGGTTATCCGATCCATGGTCGCTAATTATTAAATCGCCCGTGTATTTGTCGATTCGAGAAGCTCAGTTAACGTATTCTTCAAGGGGGCTGTCGACAAGATGGACCTCAGTGAGTATCGTATGGAGCCAGTGCAAATGCCTCTGTTCGGGTTTATTGGTCACTCTTTGCAGCCAGTGGGGGTCGCTCAGTTGCCCCTTTTGCTTGGATCAGGGAAGTACAGAAAGACCAAGGTCGTCGAGTTTACTGTGGTAGATGCGCCTTCTTCATATAATGTTATCCTGGGGAGACCATCCATGGCCGCCTTCATGGCTGTGGCTTAGGCCTTGCACCAGAAGATCAAATTCCCGGTGGGGGATGCAGTGGGTGAAGTGCTCGGAGATCGGAGGATGGCGTGGAAATTATATGTGGAAGAAGTGAGAGTGGAGCAAAAGATGGCTAAGTCCAGGACCCAAGACTATCCTCGGGCTCGGGAAGACAGGGGTGTGAACATAGTCGGGGAAGACAAACAGTTAACCACCGAGGACGAGGAGGAAGAAGTAGTCCTCGTTCCTCCAGCCGAGATTGTGAAGATAGACAAGACTCTTCCAGAGGATGTGCTGGCGCAGTTGATCCAGTGCCTAGAAAGGAACAAGGATGTGTTCGCTTGGTCCCCCTCCGACCTGAAGAGGGGGTCAGGCGCGAAGTAATGGAGCATAGGTTGAATGTCTCCTTGAGCTCCCGACCAGTTATTCAGAAAATGAGACACTTTGATCCCGAGAAGGATGTTGTGATCAGGAGTCAGGTCGGGGATCTGTTGCAAGCCGGGCATATACGAGAGGTACACTTTCCTACTTGGTTATCTAATGTGGTGCTAGTACCGAAGGCTACAGGAAAGTGGTGGATGCGTGTGGACTTTCGAGATCTGAATAAGGCTTACCCCAAAGAATGTTATTTGCTTCCCAGGATTGATCAACTCGTCGATTCCACCTCGTGTCACGAGCTGCTCAGTTTCCTGGATGCCTATCAGGGGTACCATAAAATTCCACTGGCCGAGGAGGATCATCGTAAGGTCTGTTTATTACGATCGATGGGACATTCTGCTATGTTGTCATGCCCTTCAGACTTAAAATGCAGGGGCAACTTATCAGAGGTTGATGGACAAGGTCTTCAAGAAGCTGATCGGGAGGAATGTGGAAGTTGTTGGGGATCCGGATCGCGCCCCCCGGCGAGGCAGCGGAAGAACAGAAAATACATGTCCGGGAGGCGATCAATACGATAAACAAATTCATAATTCGACATTCATAGGGTGTTCAAAACACTACCTTGCTGGCACTTGTGCCTGGCTCCAACCGTAGTTACAATAACGTCGGCTCTTCACGGTAGATTGCGGTAGAAATCGCCAATCCGGTCCACGACCAGAAACGAGACTCCTTCGTCAGCCTGCACTAGAAGGACTGACGAGATCTTGCACGAACGGATTCTCCTCGTCGAATTGCCCGAAACGAATTCCGGCGACTCGAGGCGGCGGCGGCGGCGGCTATTGAAGAGAGGAGGGGCGGCTCTTTCAATCTAGGTTTAGGGTTTTGAGTGTCTTGTGTGTTGAATTCTAGGTTTAGGCTTAATTAAATAAGCTTAAGTGTTGGACTTGGACCGGCCCAACGGGCCCGGGTCCAACGATGAACATTCAGTTCATCTCCACCACCGAGACTTCATCGTAACTCCGATCGCCGATCAGATCGGACCGATCGATTCAGTTTTCAAAACTGAACGCTATGATCTGAAAAACCGTTTTTCAGAACCCCAGTGCAAAATGACCGTTTTGCCCCTCTACAGCGGGAAACCCCGGTTTGACCCCTGTTGACTTTTAGGAAGTTGCACTCCCTGAAATCCTCTTCTCGTGCTCAACACATTGAGATGAGTATCCATGCGAGAATCTCGAATCCAGTACTTGTGTCGACCCTCAACACAATTCCGGACTTGCCCATCGGATCATGGTAAGAGCGTCTAGCAACATCAACCCATGATCCCCCTAGGTATCACTGCTAGTGCCCCGATAGCTATGCATACATCTTGGAGATCGAATAGTGACATCGCGAGTGTAACTAGATAAACACATTTACCTAAAACACTTATAGTACTCTGGCCAGAGATTTATATACTATTATCCCCTCAGATAGCATAGGATATCCACGCATGTCTGCGAACGGCGAATCCTCGACAACGATGCATCGACTCCTACATGCATCGGGGTCTCACCCAATCCCGACGCCTTATGACCCCAAGTGAGTCGGCAAACGGGTCAAAGTGAGACGCCTATCATGTAGAGTCTCAATGACGTTTCGAGTCGTGAGGACTAATCAGTACAACCAAGACATCGGACTTATCCACTCGACAAATGGTAACCACTTGGAAAGTCCGAACGAGGGTAGTTCGATAGATCACCAGGTCACTATCTATCTGCATGCTCAGAACATCACAATGCTCCCTACCAATGAAACATGATACTTCGCATCGCAGATACTAGTCTCGAACTCGGGCGGCCTTATCCTCATTTTGACGGCCCAATCGACTAGGAACATGTTCAGAATACACAGCGACTATTAGATGTGTTCCATGATAGCCGTCATACCCACTATCACATCTAACATACGCTTTAGTGCATTCTAGGTCTTTACTAAACGCAATTGTAAATCATTACACACATAATGAAAGTAAAGAACGCCATATAAATAAATGCGAAAATCATATATAAAGATTGTTTCATACAAGAGTCTATAAACCCACACGCCACAAGTTGGCTAGTTGGGCATCTACTCTAACAATCTCCCACTTGCCCTAAAGCCAACTACTCATCAGACGCAGTCCCATTGTTTCGCGATGTTTTTCAAACAAGGGTCCTGGCAAGGGCTTAGTAAGTGGATCAGCAACGTTGTCCGCAGAGG
>KV010229.1:30944-43020 GCA_001598015.1 Dorcoceras hygrometricum | reverse complement strand
GCTGCTACTTCACCAAAACGCCATCGTTTCGATATCCTATAGCGCGCTCCTGCTGTATCCACGTCAGCGTTGCTATCACCAGCTCTTCTCACAACGCTACGCTAACAACCAACTGCTGATCGCCAATACATACATCAAAACGACAACGTATAACTTCCCCGCGATGCAAAACGCGCTAAGCGGCCAGCAGCAATGTTTACGTCAGCAGCTTCGAAACCCAACTAAGGCATGACGTCATCAGAGCTGTTATCAGCAGGTACCTCTAAACTCAAAAATCGAAAATCTCCAGAATTGTTCTAAGGAGTGAAATCGACCCGAAAAAGCAACTCAAACTTCAAAACAGAGATCAAACCCACATAATCTCTTAATCAATCGATTAATTTCCACAATTAATCCTTTATACAAAATCAGGTCTCACATCAGGTTACTTCCGCATGATTCTAATCATACCTGATCTACGTCTTGATGCTCAAAACTTTCAAGAACACTGAGCTATTACAGCTCAAGATTTGTATAAACCAGATTGCACATGATTTGGACCAGCTCGCAGAGCTACTGGTCCAGTTCCTCGCTGATCTGGTTTCCCTATTGCGTGCTGGTTTTCAAACCAAAATCTTTAAATGCACGTAATTTGAGGGCCTTCGATTCTATCAATTAGTATCAGTCTGTTTTTACGATCTGGTACCCCCTTTCGATCCTAACAATTGGTATCAGAGCAATCTGGCACCATTTTGATCCTAACACGGCATTTAAAATAAATTTTGGGCTGAAGCAGTAAACACAGCTTGCTATACTTAGAATAGATCAATGATAAATAAGGTACACAGTGTAACCCCTTATGAGATCTGGAATGACACGAAACCTGATATTTCATATTTCAGGGTGTTTGTATGCAGATGTTTTATCCATATCAATGGTAAAACGTATTTAAAAGCTTTTGATGTCAAATCTGATGCAGGTATATTTCTGTGATATTCAACCGTGAGCAGAGCTTATAGAGTGTTCAACAACAGAACGCTAACTGTTGAAGAATAAGCTAACGTGGTGTTTGATGAAGCTAGCTTTAGATCAAAATCAGCTTCAAATCTAAATGATTTGTGCACTCGTCTGGAATATACTAATCAGGATGAATCAGTGACGATGAGGCACAACACAAATTTCAAGCTGATGACCAGCACGCACTTGACCTGCCAATTACAAACGTAGATATTCGATATGTTGTGCAAGCTGGTCCAGATCGCGATCAAGCTAGTGGATAACATGCACAAGCTGATGGGACAAACATAACAAGTGGTAATCTAACAAGTTGAGTTCCAGATGATCCAGCAGGCATGCAGGGGGAACAGAATGAAGCGTCAACCTCACATAGGCCAGGTCTCCGGTGGAATAAAAATCATCCACCTGAGCTGGTCATCGGCAAACCTACTGCACCTATTAGGACACGAGGCCATATGATAAGTAAATATTTTAATTCTGCATTCATTTCGCATATTGAACCTAAGAAGTTAGAAGAGGCTTTAGTGGTCCCGAGCTGGATAGAAGCAATGCAAGAAGAACTTAGCCAATGCGAACGCAGTAGAGTGTGGCATCTAGTTCCTAGACCTGATGATCAAAACATTATAGGTACCAAATGGGTCTTTAGGAATAAACTCGATGAAAATGGCAACGTAGTTTGAAACAAGGCTAGGTTAGTAGCTCAAGGTTATAGGCAAGAAGAAGGCATAGATTTCGAAGAATCTTTTGCACATGTAGCTAGACTAGAAGCAATTTAAATATTTCTTGCATATGCCGCATATAAAAACTTCAAGGTTTATCAGATGGATGTCAAAAGTTTATTCTTAAATGGCATTCTGAATGAGGAAGTGTATGTTACACAACATCTTGGCTTCGAAGATCATACCAGACCAGAATCTGTGTATAAGCTTGATAAAACTTTGTATGTTCTGAAACAAGCTTCCAGAGCTTGGTATGATACATTTTTCCAAATTTTTAGTAGATCATGATTTGTTATCGGTTCTGTTGACAAGACACTGTTTAAGTTTGTTAAGAATTACCATGTCTTGTTAGTACAGATATATGTTGATGACATTATTTTCGGCTCTACTAATTCTAAGCTTTGTGAAAAATTTTCCAAGCTTATGCAGGACAAATTCGAGATGAGCTGATGGGGGAGCTGACATTTTTCCTAGGATTACAAGTACAGCAGCTTGAAGATGGAATTTTCATCAATCAAGCAAATTATACAAAGTAACTTCTCAAGAAGTTCGGGATGGAAAACTATTCGTCAGCAGCTACTCCGATTAGTGCTTCCAACAAACTGGACAAAGATGAAGTTGGATCTGCAGTTGAGGTAACAATGTATCGTGGGATGCTTGTATCTCTATTGTACCTAACCGCAAGCAGATCGGCATTATGTTCTCGGTTTTAATGTGTGCAAGGTTCCATGCTAATCCAAAATAGTCACACTACATTGCCATTAAGAGTATTTTGAAGTATTTAAAGGGCACGCTGAACGTGAGTCTTTGGTATCCCAAAGACTCAAGTTTCAATTTGATTGGATACAGCAATGCAGATTATGCAGGTTGTAAGATTGATTGGCGTAGCACTAGTGGAACTCTCCAGTTCTTGGGTGATAGACTAATTTCATGGTTTAGCAAGAAACATACATCAATTGCTACATCCACAGCTGAGGCAGAGTACCTAGCAGCTGGGAGCTGTTGCACACAAATTCTTTGAATCCAACAACAGCTCAGGGATTACGGCGTTAATGCAGCAAAGGCACCTATTCTTCTGTGACAACACAAGTACAATCGCGATCATTCAGAATCCCATATTGCATTCTAGGACCAAGCACATAGACATCAGACATCATATTATTCGATACCATGTGCTAAAGAAGGATGTTCGAGTGAGCATGTGCCAACATATCAGCAAGTAGCTGACATCTTTACCAAGCTTCTATGGGATGCTAAGTTTTCTTATTTCAGAAACATTTTAGGTCTCCGTGATATGTTTTGATTGTGTTCTACATGATATGTTCAGGGGGAACAAAATAATTCAAATAGATAATGGCAAAGTCAACTGTTTACCTCCGAGCTGGTCAGCTCCGTGCTGATCTGGTGCAGCTTAGAGACATACACAATGTGATGTTATCACGTTGTTTGAGTTAATTGTTCTCGCATTGGTACATGAAACCGAACGGATGAGATAAATTAGTCTTTTAAAATTCATTTTAAATCGAACGGATGCGATAAATTAGTCCTTTAAAATGCACTTTAAATCGGACGATCATCTCTCTGGAATTTCAAATGACTCTTTAATGTGATTATGACACGTGTCCACTCAAAACCCTTCTCTCTCATCGTTCGTACATAAATAGTTTTTTTACTTTTCCAGTACGCTTTCAAAATTTTCGCGCATTCTAGCAATTTATCAAGCAGTTTACAAGCATTTTCATGCAATCTCTCGCAATTCCTTTGCTTCCTACCCCTTTAATATCCGAAATGGCTGCTTCTCTATCAGTCAATTCTATTCAGGTTGATATCGCGTCCGTGCTTGCTATAGAGCAAAATGGGATGGTACGGATGTGTAATTCCCAGGAGGAGACGGTGTTGGCGTAGAGGCGGATCCGGATCCCGCTCCCGGGGTGCATCGGAAGTTTAAAATTTTTATGCCCGGGCACGGTCAATACACTAAATAATAATCTAAACATGCATATTATGTTTATAAGGTTACCTTGCTGGCGTCTAGGAGGCTGGCTCCGACCAGTTTCACGAGAGAATTGGCCCTTAAACAGTTGAACGGCTGGATCAATGCCTAATATGGTCCACGATCGGAATCTCAACTCCTTCGTTGGTTTGCACTAGAAAACCAACAAAAGTTCTACGAACGGAATCTCCTTGCCAAGATGATCGGAACAACTTCCGACGACGGTGGCGGGGGGCGGCGACGACCGCGGCGTGATGGCGATAGACCGATCTGTTGGAAGTAAGAGTTGAAGCTTTGGACTCCTCTTGCTACGGTGTTTCATCCTATACCACTTTTGGAGGTTGTGGTTGGCTGGAGGCAGAATCACGAAGCTGCTCCAGTGTTCGTGTGTTAGCGTCGTTCAGGTAGTACTTCGAGTTAATTTGATAAGATCTTACCTTAGGCTTTGATTTGAGCTTCCTGTTGATTTAGGAAGGTAGGATTATCGCTGGTTGAGTGTAGCTCCCAGTTTGTGATTCTGTGTTAGCGTCCCTGAGAATTATGCGTGTTGTTTAGCAGGTTGCAGACCAGATTTCTCGGGACCCCGTTTGTAGTAATTATTGCACAGAATATCGAGGTACGGATTTGAGCTTGTTATAGCTTGGAGATAGCGTGGGATAAATTGTGGTTGCTGTTTGTGTGAATGGCCGTGTATGCTTGCTGTTGTGATTGGTGTTGTGCATATGTTTTATGCTACCTGCTGTTATATGCATACATGCATTAATTCACGTTCATTTCATATCCCTGCTTCCTTGTATCTTGTTGTATTGTTGCTGTTCTGTTCTTACCAGGATGCGAGGGCGAGCAGCAACACCGCACTCTCATCTCCCTACTTGATATGTTAGCCCTCATGCGCCGAGTGGTTAACTACCACAGTTCATGAGTTGGGCAACGGCAGGTTGAGTTATTTGATGCATCTGGTATTCGGTCATTGCAGATTTCGTTGAGCTGTGCTTGAGTTCCTTGGCTCCCTTCTTCGGTCGAAGCCTTCAGCTGTTGTTCAGTGTCTCATGCATAGCATCTGCATTTTATCTTTGCTGTTCATTGCTGATTTATAGTTGCTCTCCGTACTGGGGTTTGACCCAAATGTCCCTCTGGGGCTTGGTTTGTTTTGTTTGCCTGTTTGTTGTTCATGTTTCCCAGGTTACTCAGCTGGTCGTGGAGTTGGCCCGGCTGGAGGTGCCCCAGGAGGTGTTTAGAGTGTCCCAGTTATGTATAGTATCTATATGCACTGGTATCACCACGGGTGGGATGTCATGGGTGATGATCAGATATTTATAGCTAGTAGTCTGTCGTATTCAGTTGTGGTTGTTGTCAGGTATTTGACGCATGGTTATGTTGTATTGTTTTACTTTGGGCTTGTAGCCTTTGTCTGGTTATTGTAAAATGGGATATATTTTGAGTATCGCCGTATTTTAAATTATGTTATCTTTCTGTCAGGCCAAAAGCAAAAATTTTAACCACTTTTTAGTTGCTTCCGCTAGTGTTTGCGTGGTTTAACTCTGAGTTGTGCACGAGGCCTGACATTTTTGATATCAGAGCTTAAGCTGGGATAAGCTCGATTTCTTTGATCACACTTGAGTCTAGGCACGGTGTCGTGTGTTGCTTGTGCTTGACTATGTGATTATGTGCTGCATATTGTTGTCTTATGTGATTCTATGCTGTTTCTTGTTCTGTGTTACCTTATCCTGTTTAGTGCCTTCGTAGATGCCGCCTAGACATAGGGGTAGAGGTAGAGGGCAGTTTCAGGACGAGTCTGGACGTTAGAACGAGGATCAGCGTAGTTTCCCTTCCCGTGGTCGTGGTAGGCGAGTGGAGGATGAAGTTGACGACTTGACAACCCGTGTGGAGAGCATGGAGATTGTGATGGCTAGGTTCCAAAGGATGAGTCCCCAGATTTTCAACGGTGACGAGTCTAGAGAGGATGCGGATTCGTGGCTACGGCACATCACTGGTTTGTTCGACCGTGTTCAGTACGATGATGTGCTTCGGTTGAGTTTGGCGACCTTTCAGCTGAGGAAGGGTGCGGAGCGCTGGTGGCGAGGCGCTTCAAGGACGCTAGAGGAGACAGGTGTGGAGATTACTTGGGATAGTTTCTGCGTTTCCTTTCGGCAGGAGTACGTCCCGGAGTCGTACGTGAACGCTCGTGAGCGAGAGTTCGATCATTTGGAGCAAGGTACGATGTCTGTGCGAGAGTAAGCTCGGTTATTTTCTTCTCTTTTGGCGTATGTCCCACATGTTGCTGGCCGGGAGAGGGCCAAGAGGACTAAGTTTATTGAGGGTTTGAATGAAGAACTGTATTCGGTTGTGCTGACGATCAAACCAAAGAGCTATGCAGAAGCTGTGGATAGCGCTATTGATATCGAGGAAGGTCTGCGGAACTGAAGGTCGCGTGCTAGGCCTCAGGGTGCTCAGGGTGGTCGTCCCGCTGTTCAGGGAGCGCAGTCTTCTCAGTCTTCGCAGTCAGCTCATCAACTCCAGCAGCAGCAGCAGTTGGCTCAGCAGTCTGGACGCCAGAGGTTCCGACCTCGTGGCCATCGGTTTAAGAATAAGTCTGGTTCTGGTTCTTCTGGTTCTGGAAGCTCTAGTAGCAGTGGTTCTAGGGCAGAGTTTTGTGGCTTCTGTGGAGGAAAGAATTCGTCGACTCAGTGCGTTGGTGTGCAGGGCTCTTGTAATACCTGTGGTCAGTATGGGCATTTTGCGAGAGTGTGTCCGTCAGCTGGATAGCAGCAAGCCGCAGCCCCACCTCAGGGTCGAGGAGGATCGTCCAGGGGTCGTTTCCCTCAGTTTCCGCAGCCTAGGGTTGGAGAGACGCAGTTTATGCCATTCCAGTTGCCTGGTCTGTCGCATTTCGGACAGTCTTCTCAGCAGCATTTCTGTGGACCCCAACATGCTCAAGCGAACGCTATGACTAGGGAGCAAGCGGAGGAGACTCCGAGCAGGGTGATTTCAGGTACATGCCTTGTCTTTTATTTTCCTGCACGAGTGTTGTTTGACACTGGTGCATCGCATTCGTTTATGTCTGATGCATTTGTGGTCGAGCATGGTCTGCATACCACTTCCTTCCACAATGTTGTGTCTGTTTCTACTCCTGGCGGTGAGAGCTTGTACTCCCAAGAGGTTTTGTTGGATGGCGTTCTCAGGTTTGGTGAGCATGTGTTGATAGCGAATTTTATTCGTTTGATGTTGTGGGATTTCGACTGCATAGTGGGAATGGACGTGTTGTCCAGCTATAGGGCCTCCGTGTATTGTTTCCATGGGATCGTGCGTTTTAGGCCTCAGACCGATGAGAAATGGAATTTCTACGGTGCTGATTCTCATTCGAAGATTCCGTTGATCTCAGCTGTAACGCCCCAAAATCCATAGGACCAAATTTATATATTTTATTGATCTTATGGGCCAAATTGGCAATTTTAAATGTTATGTATCTGCTGATTTATTGATGTTAGCAGGTAAGATGCGCTGCGGCTGGTACCAGCAGGCGACTCCAATGAGCGATGCACGAGCTGGATTTTAAATCGATTGGAAAATGTTTTAAGGAGGTGAAATGATTTCTTTAGGAGAAGGTTTGGTGTTTTACAAATTAAAATGATATGAAGGGAATTTTACTAAATTTTAGAAATGTGTCATGCTTGATTTCACAAGTAGCTTGCCACTAATCCCTTTCATATAAAAACCTGTTTTCAAAGTAAGATTTTCATCATTTGCAAAGAAAAATCTTAAAGTGTTCTTCAAAATATTTCCAGAAGAGTTCGTGCGTTGCTCAAAGGGAGGATTTCTGCAGGAATTAGCTGTTGTCGCAAAGCTTTGTTTAAGGCAAGTAAAAGCTAATCCTTTGCTACACCATTTAAAACATATATTGTTGTTTTTATGGATCTGCTTGCCTGTATGTTTAAGAAATGTTTAAAGTTCATGTTTGAAATGATTTAGACATGAAAAGGAAAGAAAGATGGGTTCGAAAATGATGTCTTGATAATTATGATGCTTCCAAAGTGTTTTCCAGAAATTTATGATGTTTTAAATATACTGAGGATTCGAATTTATTTCCAGAATGTTATGAATGTTCTTCTCGCAGTAGCTGTAATATCAGAATTGGATAACTGTGTAATCGGTAGTTGCTGGTTGAATCATTATAAAGTATGGTTTGATAGGCAACGGCTGATGGCATAGTTGTTGTTTTGGTGTTACAAATGTCGAGTTATGTTCCAGCAGCTGTATCTCCTTGTTAAGATTCAGAAGCTGCATTGTTATGATGTTTATGAATGTTCTTCCTTTTTCCGTAATGTAGGGCTTTGATGATTGTGTAATCAGTAGTTGCTGGTTGAATCAGTATAAAGTCTGGTCTAATAGGCGACGACTGGTAGCGCGATCATTGTTTCGATATTACAAGTATCTTTCGTAAATTCCAGCAGATGCACTGTTCATCAGCAGGTGCATCTTTCCTTGTTAAAATTAGCAGTTGCACTTCTTTGTTGAAAATCAGCAGCTGCGTTGTTATCATAAAACCAGCAGCTGCATTACTTTGTTAGAATTCAGCAGTTGCGTTGTTTTCATAAAATCAGCAGATGCACTGTTCACCAGCAGATGCATTCCATTGAGATAGTTCAGCAGTTGCTTTATTTGTTTCTAAGTACTGTTCATTTCAGCTGGTATTAGTCTTGCGTCTGATACTATTTATTTATATATGCGTGTTAGCGCTTTTCCTTGCGACTGATTGATGCGCTAACGACGTCGTTTCTTTAAGTTATAAAATATCAGCAGATAGTCTTGTCATCCTACCTGCTATTTACTTCAACGACATCGTTTCATTTAATACGATTGTCTTAGTAAGATATCTTGCAGCTGGTTTCTGTTTATTCCAGCTGGTTCATTTTAGCTATATTTGCGAGCAGTAGAGATCTGTTTTGGTTTCATAAGTGCTGTTCCATTTTCTTGCGACTGGTTTTCTTTTCACCAGTTTCATTTCATCGATATGTTTTCCAAAGTCGAATTCGATACTCAGTAAAGTTTTAAAATGGGAAGCAAATGTTTAAAATGATGGAACCCGATGATTTACAGAAATGTTTTACGAAAAGATGTAATGGAACAAAGTTTATTTTAAGATTATGGCATAGATAGTTGACGGTCACCCAATTGTAGAAGGGTGAGTAGTCGTCCAAGTGTCGGCTGCCCTTTCATAATGAGCTATATGCTAGAACGGATTTCCGAAGTCATTTGATCAAGTGCATAACGGACCATGAGGAGCTTATATGCCATAGTCTAAAGAAAAGGAATTAATGTTAGAGCTGGGCTATTATCCCCTGTATCTAAGATTATGAATGAATTGTTTACGAAATGGTTATGAAGGTTCGGATGTCTGCCTGCGTTTTATGAAATTGTTATTACTCAGGTTTTACTTGCTGAGCCTTTAGGCTCACTAGCTTTTAAAATGGTGCAGGTGCGACAACTGATGGAGGAACAGCAGGTGAAACTTGAAACCAGCAGCTGGGTGTTGTGTTTATCCAAGGCCTACGTTTTTCGTGTCTCAGTTGTATCGTTTTGATTTAGATTGTACTGTATTAGATCAGTAGCAACGATTGTATATTTACATCGAATATCAGTTGTTGTAAATCGCAATTACAATTATCAAATGAAAACTGTTTTTTCGCAAATGTTTTTAGCAGTTAACGCGCAAACTAGGTACCTGCTGGTCTTTGAGATTGTCGTTTGTCTTGTTTCTTTCAAGTTATAGGAAATACAGCCTATAGCGAATTTTCTTTTAGCCCTTCTTTTATTCGAAAGTTTTTATTTACCCCAATTCTCGTGGTCCCGTTGGGTTCGGGCGTCACAACATGGTATCAGAGCAACGTTCCTGAGATAAACACACGCACCATCAGCTGGATCAATGTTCATCGTCTGTTCTTCTAAGTTGTGAGTTTATTTTCAGAGCATTGTCTTTAAATTATTTAGCATGTTCTGATGTATGAATGTGGTGGATTACGGGCTATAGAATATAAGATGCCAGGAAGAGGACGAGGAAGAACCAGAAGCAGTATTCCTCTAGAAGAAACTGAGAGTGATAATAATGCTAATACGCAACTGTTAAGAATGCTGGTAGAACAGAATAACAATAGAGGCAATGGCCAATCTTCCAGCAGCAGGGGACCTAGCAATGACGATCCCCAAGAGAAATTTAGGCACCAGAAGCCTAAGAAATTTAGTGGAACTACTGATCCACTAGTTGCAGAGAGTTGGATCAAGTCTATGGAGGTTATTTTTGAGTACCTCCAACTGTCTGATTTAGATAGGCCAAGGTGAGCTATCTACATGTTAAGGGAAGATGCGATGATTTGGTGGGAAGGAGCCAAGTTGTCTGTGGAGCTGCTGAATCTCACTTGGGCAGATTTCAAGCGAGTATTCTACGAGCAATACTTTACGTCTGGAAAGAGGTCTGAATTGAAGAGGGAATTTTTGACCCTCAAGCAAGGGAGTTTAACCATACAGGAGTATGTGTGGAATTTTGAAAGAGGGTGCTATTTCGTGCCAATAATAGGAAGTGACCCAGAAGAGAAATTAAGTCACTTCGTAGAAGGGTTGAAGCCGATGTTCAAAATGAATGTTAGGCTGTCAGTGCCAAGAACTTACAGGGAAGCAGTGGATAGAGCCCTGCAAATCGAAAGAGATTGGAAGGATCTTGATGAAGAAAGGCAGCAAAAGAGACAAGCCTTTCAGCAGAAGGACCCGAGGCCATTCAAGAAACAGAACAAGAACCAGCAGAGGCCTCAGGAGCAAAAGCCTCTACAAATTCAACCTATAAGCTCTGTTCCTGCTGGTAATGATAGAAAGAATGTCCTAAATGCCATAAGAATCATTTGGGGCAATGCAGACTTGGACAAAACGTCTGCTATAAATGTGGAGTGCCCGGACATATTATGAAGAATTGTCCAAAATTCAAGCAACTGGTGACCAGCAGAGCATTTGTCATGACAGCTGATCAAGCTCCTCCAGACTCAACAGTAGTCACAGGTGAAATTTCAATAGCTGGATTTCCTTCTCTAGCTTTGTTAGATTCAGGATCTACGCATTCATTCATTTCTGCTGAGTTTGTTAAGAAATTATCTATCCAGCCGGAGCAAGTAATGATAGGTTATTGTGTGTCGGTACCATCAGGGGAAAAGCTGGTATCGCACGAACTGTTTAGAAGTTTAGAACCTAAACTTCAAGGGCATAAGATTACTGCTGATTTAATTGTGTTGCCAATGCCAGAATTTGGTTTGATTTTGGGAATAGATTGGCTAACTAAGTATGGGGTAGTAATTGACTTTAAACTACGAGCAGTAGCTGTCAACCCACCAGGAAAAGAGTCATTCCAGTTTTTGGCCAAACATGTTAATAAAATCCCTTCAAATATATCGTCCTTAACAGCGACTGATAGACCCCAACTAACAACCGTAGAAGTAGCAAACGAATTCCCTGAGGTTTTTCCAGAAGATATTCAAGGATTGCCACCAGACAGGGATTTAGAGTTTTCCATTGATCTAATCCCAGGAGCTGCTCCAGTATCTAGACCACCATATCGATTAGCTCCATCAGAAATGAAAGAACTGAAAGAACAAATACAAGATCTGTTGGAGAAAGGGTTTATTAGACCAAGTACTTCGCCCTGGGGAGCGCCTGTTGAAAATTAAGAATAAGTATCCATTACCCAGGATAGAAGATCTGTTTGACCAGTTGAGAGGGTCAGTAGTATTTTCTAAGATCAACTTGAGGTCTGGATATCACCAACTGAATATTAAGGCAACTGATGTTTATAAGACAGCCTTTAGAACTAGGTATGGCCATTATGAATTTTTGGTTATGCCCTTTGGACTTACGAATGCTCCATCAGCTTTTTTGGATTTAATGAATAGGGTCTTCCAACCATTCTTAGACCAGTTTGTAGTTGTATTCATTGATGACATCTTAGTTTATTCTAAGACCCAAGAGGAACATGTTCAAAATTTAAGAACTGTTCTCCAGATTTTGAAAGATAAGTAGTTGTTTGCTAAATTTAGCAAATGTGATTTTTGGATGGAGAAAGTATCGTTCCTAGGCCATATAATCTTTAGGGATGGAATAGAAGTCGACCCTGCTAAAGTTGAAGCAGTTCGCGACTGGCCAACACCAAAGAATGTTGCAGAAATAAGGAGTTTCTTGGGTTTAGCTGGATATTATCGGCGATTTATCCAAGGATTTTTCTAAGATTGCTGTTCCTCTTACTACGTTAACAAGGAAGCAAAGTGAAGTATAACTGGACAGAAAGAGTGTCAAAAACAGTTTTTGAACAAAATTGAAAGCAAAGCGCTGATTG
>KV010229.1:2994-30363 GCA_001598015.1 Dorcoceras hygrometricum | reverse complement strand
TATTGGTGGCCAGGAATGAAGAGGGATGTTGCTAGATTTGTAGCTGAATGTTTAACGTGTCAGCTGGTGAAGGCTGAACACCAGCGACCAGCAGGATTATTGAAACCACTGCCGATTCCCGAATGGAAGTGGGAATGTATAGTGATGGATTTTGTAACTGGTTTACCAAGGACTGTGCAAGGATATAACTCCATTTGTGTTATAATTGATAGGCTCACTAAGTCTGCTCATTTCTTACCAGTTAAAACAACATATGAGGTGAGCAGGTACGCATAATTGTATGTTAAGGAAATAGTGAGACTTCACGATATTCCAATTTCCATTGTATCAGACAGAGATCCTAAGTTCACATCAGCATTTTGGAAAAGTCTACACAAGGCTATGGGTACAAAGTTGACGTTCAGCACTGCGTTTCACCCTCAAATTGATGGACAATCGGAAAGGGTGATTCAGATTTTAGAAGATTTGCTCAGAGCATGTATTGTGGATTTTTCAGTAGGTTGGGATGTGAATTTGCCACTGGTAGAGTTTTCCTACAATAACAGTTTCCAAGCTTCGATTCAAATGGCTCCATATGAAGCTTTGTATGGCAGAAAGTGTAGAACACCACTTCATTGGGATGAAGTTGGTGAAAGAGCTGGTTTGGGACCAGATGTTGTGGAACAAACAGCAGCAGCTGTTAGAAGAATAAGAGAAAGAATGAAAGCTGCTCAAAGTCGGCAGAAGAGTTATGCAGATAATCGAAGAAGGGAGCTGAATTTTGAAACAGGTGATCGAGTATTTTTGAGAATAGCTCCGATGAAAGGAGTTATGCGTTTTGGAAATAAAGGAAAGTTGAGTCCAAGGTATATTGGACCATACGAGATTTTAGAGAAGGTAGGAACGCTCGCCTATCGTCTAGCGCTGCCTCCAAAAATGTCAGCAGTGCACAATGTTTTTCACGTATCAGCTTTGAGGAAATATATTCCCCATCCTTCGCATGTGCTGAGTTATGAGCCAATTCATTTAGCACCAGATTTAAGCTACGAAGAGCGACCAGAAAGAATTCTCCTCCGAGAAACTAGAAGATTAAGAACCGTAGCATTCCTATGGTTAAGATACAATGGTCCAATCAGTCGAAGCGAGAAGCAACGTGAGAAACAGAAGCTGATATGCTAAGTCTTTACCCATATTTATTTGGTACGTAAATTTCGAGGACGAAATTTCAATAAGGGGGGTAGAGTTGTAACACCCCAAAATCCATAGGACCACATTTATATATTTTATTTATATATTTTATTGATCTTATGGGCCAAATTGGCAATTTTAAATGTTATGTATCTGCTGATTTATTGAGGTTAGCAGGTAAGATGCGCTGCGGCTGGTACCAGAAGGCGACTCCAATGAGCGATGCACGAGCTGTATTTTAAATCGATTGGAAAATGTTTTAAGGAGGTGAAATGATTTCTTTAGGAGAAGGTTTGGTGTTTTACAAATTAAAATGATATGAAGGGAATTTTACTAAATTTTAGAAATGTGTCATGCTTGATTTCACAAGTAGCTTGCCACTAATCCCTTTCATATAAAAACCTGTTTTCAAAGTAAGATTTTCATCATTTGCAAAGAAAAATCTTAAAGTGTTCTTCAAAATATTTCCAGAAGAGTTCGTGCGTTGCTCAAAGGGAGGATTTCTGCACGAATTAGCAGTTGTCGCAAAGCTTTGTTTAAGGCAAGTAAAAGCTGATCCTTTGCTACACCATTTAAAGCATATATTGTTGTTTTTATGGATCTGCTTGCCTGTATGTTTAAGAAATGTTTAAAGTTCATGTTTGAAATGATTTAGACATGAAAAGGAAAGAAATATGGGTTCGAAAATGATGTCTTGATAATTATGATGCTTCCAAAGTGTTTTCCAGAAAGTTATGATGTTTTAAATATACTGAGGATTCGAATTTATTTCCAGAATGTTATGAATGTTCTTCTCGCAGTAGCTGTAATATCAGAATTGGATAACTGTGTAATCGGTAGTTGCTGGTTGAATCATTATAAAGTATGGTTTGATAGGCAACGACTGATGGCATAGTTGTTGTTTTGGTGTTACAAATGTCGAGTTATGTTCCAGCAGCTGTATCTCCTTGTTAAGATTCAGCAGCTGCATTGTTATGATGTTTATGAATGTTCTTCCTTTTTCCGTAATGTCGGGATTTGATGATTGTGTAATCAGTAGTTGCTGGTTGAATCAGTATAAAGCCTGGTCTAATAGGCGACGGCTGGTAGCGCGATCATTGTATCGATATTACAAGTGTCTTTCGTAAATTCCAACAGATGCACTGTTCATCAGCAGGTGCATCTTTCCTTGTTAAAATTAGCAGTTGCACTTCTTTGTTGAAAATCAGCAGCCGCGTTGTTATCATAAAACCAGCAGCTGCATTCCTTTGTTAGAATTCAGCAGTTGCGTTGTTTTCATAAAATCAGCAGATGCACTGTTCACCAGCAGATGCATTCCATTGAGATAGTTCAGCAGTTGCTTTATTTGTTTCTAAGTACTGTTCATTTCAGCTGGTATTAGTCTTACGACTGATACTATTTATTTATATATGCGTGTTAGCGCTTTTCCTTGCGACTGATTGATGCGCTAACGACGTCGTTTTTTTAAGTTATAAAATATCAGCAGATAGTCTTTTCATCCTACCTGCTATTACTTCAACGACATCGTTTCATTTAATACGATTGTCTTAGTAAGATATCTTGCAGCTGGTTTCTGTTTATTCAAGCTGGTTCATTTTAGCTATATTTGCGAGCAGCAGAGATCTGTTTTGGTTTCATAAGTGCTGTTCCATTTTCTTGCGACTGGTTTTCTTTTCAACAGTTTCATTTCAACGATATGTTTTCCAAAGTCGAATTCGATACTCAGTAAAGTTTTAAAATGGGAAGCAAATGTTTAAAATGATGGAACCCGATGATTTACAGAAATGTTTTACGAAAAGATGTAATGGAACAAAGTTTATTTTAAGATTATGGCATAGATAGTTGACGGTCACCCAATTGTAGAAGGGTGAGTAGTAGTCCAAGTGTCGGCTGCCCTTTCATAATGAGCTATATGCTAGAACGGATTTCCGAAGTCATTTGATCAAGTGCATAACGGACCATGAGGAACTTATATGCCATAGTCTAAAGAAAAGGAATTGATAGAGCTGGGCTATTATCCCCTGTCTCTAATATTATGAACGAATTGGTTATGAAATGTTTATGAATGTTCAGATGTCTGCCTGCGTTTCATGAAATTGTTATTACTCAGGTTTTACTTGCTGAGCCTTTAGGCTCACTAGCTTTTAAAATGGTGCAGGTGCGACAACTGATGGAGGAACAGCAGGTGAAACTTGAAACCAGCAGCTGGGTGTTGTGTTTATCCAAGGCCTACGTTTTCCGTGTCTCAGTTGTATCGTTTTGATTTAGATTGTACTGTATTAGATCAGTAGCAACGATTGTATATTTACATCGAATATCAGTTGTTGTAAATCGCAATTACAATTATCAATGAAAACTGTTTTTCCGCAAATGTTTTTAGCAGTTAACGCACAAACTAGGTACCTGCTGGTCTTTGAGATTGTCGTTTGTCTTGTTTCTTTCAAGTTATAGGAAATACAGCCTATAGCGAATTTTCTTTTAGCCCTTATTTTATTCGAAAGTTTTTATTTACCCCAATTCTCGTGGCCCCGTTGGGTTCGAGCGTCACATCAGCGATGGAGATGTCCAGCTTGTTGTCGGCGGAGAACGCAGGTTTTATGATTTACGCGTTGGATGCATTTTCTTCTTCGCATGTGCAGCTCGGCGACGTTCCAGTGGTGCGTCATTTTCCTGATGTGTTTCCGGAGGAGATCTCTGGTTTTCCTCCGAAGAGGGAGATTGGCTTTAGCATTGAGTTGGTGCCTGGCACAGCTCCGATTTCACGTGCACCATATCGTTTAGCGCCTGCTGAGTTGAGAGAGCTCAAGGTGCAACTGGATGATTTGCTGGAGAAAGGTTTTATCAGACCTAGCATGTCGCCGTGTGGAGCGCCTATCTTGTTTGTCAAGAAGAAGGATGGCACAATGAGAATGCGCATTGACTTCCGTCAGCTGAAAAAAGTTACTGTTAAGAATAAGTACCCGTTGCCGAGGATCGATGACTTGTTTGACCAGTTGCAAGGCTCTGCGGTATATTCGAAGATCGATCTACATTCAGGGTACCATCAGCTGAGAGTTAGAGACCAAGATGTTGCAAAGACTGCTTTTCGTACTAGGTACGGGCACTTTGAGTTTCTGGTGATGCCGTTCGGATTGACAAATGCCCCTGCAGTCTTCATGGATTTGATGAACCGAGTCTTCCACGAGTTTATAGATCAGTTTGTGATAGTGTTCATCGACGACATCTTGGTGTATTCGAAGACTCCTTTGGAGCACAAGGAGCATTTGAGAGTTGTCCTTCAGACGTGAGAGATTCGCAGCTGTATGCCATGTTCTCTAAATGCGAGTTCTGGTTGGATCGTGTCGTGTTTCTTGGTCATGTGATTTCAGCGGATGGCATTTATGTGGATCCCAGTAAGGTAGATGCTGTCTTGAACTGGGAGCGACCTAGGAATGTGTCTGAGGTTCGTAGTTTCTTGGGTCTGGCTGGCTATTACCGTCGTTTTATAGAGCGTTTCTCTAGTATAGCTAGGCCGATGACTCAGTTGACTCAGAAAGGTAAGCGGTTCGTTTGGACTGAGCAATGCGAGAATGCTTTTCAATTGCTCAAGGAGAAGTTGACTACTGCGCCTGTGTTGGTTTTGCTGTCTGGTTCAGGTGGTTACATCGTGTGTTCCGATGCTTCGCTCAATGGATTGGGCTGTGTGTTGATGAAGCATGGTCGAGTCATTGCGTATGCTTCACGACAGTTGAAACCGCACGAGACTCGATATCCAGTTCATGATCTGGAGCTAGCAGCTGTGGTCTTTGCGTTGAAGATTTGGCACCACTATCTGTATGGCGAGCAGTTTGTCGTGTATTCGGACCACAAGAGTTTGCAGTATCTGTTTTCACAGCCTGACTTGAATATGAGACAACGTAGGTGGATGGAGCTGCTGAAGTATTTTGATTGTGAGATCAAGTACCAGCCTGGGAAAGTTAACGTAGTGGCTGATGCGCTGAGCAGGAAGGCCCCGGAGAAGATGCTTGCGTCGTTGTATATTTCTAAGGATTGTGAGCATCTTAGCACTACTGGTTGGATGTTTTACCCGGCTGAGGACTATGTTGTGGTTTCTTCTTTCCAAGTGGAACCACAGATTATTTCGAGCATTAGAGCGGCTCAAAGGACAGATCCTTCCATCCACGAGTTGAAGTTGAAGGTCAGGGCTGGACAGCTTGAGGACTATTCTGTTTCGTCTGATGGTTGTTTGTGTTTCCGTGGTCGGTTGGTTGTGCCCAATCTGATAGATCTTCGGGAGGAGATCCTTAGAGAAGCGCATTGCAGTAGACACAGTGTTCATCCTGGTGCACGGAAGATGTACCATGCGTTGAAGCCGCACTTTTGGTGGGCTGGTTTGAAGAGCGACGTTGCTGGATTCGTTGCTCGTTGCTTGAACTGTTAGCAGGTTAAGGCTGAAAGGATGAGACCTGGTGGTCTATTGCAGAGTTTGGAAGTGCCCCAATGGAATTGGGAGCACATAGAGATGGATTTTGGTTTGTGTTTCCGTGGTCGGTTGGTTGTGCCCAATCTGATAGATCTTCGGGAGGAGATCCTTAGAGAAGCGCATTGCAGTAGACACAGTGTTCATCCTGGTGCACGGAAGATGTACCATGCGTTGAAGCCGCACTTTTGGTGGGCTGGTTTGAAGAGCGACGTTGCTGGATTCGTTGCTCGTTGCTTGAACTGTTAGCAGGTTAAGGCTGAAAGGATGAGACCTGGTGGTCTATTGCAGAGTTTGGAAGTGCCCCAATGGAATTGGGAGCACATAGAGATGGATTTTGTGATGTATTTGCCTCGTTCTAGCAGAGGTTGCGATGCGATTTGGGTTGTAATCGACATATTGTCGAAGTCTGCACATTTTATTTCCTATGGTATGACATTTTCGTTGAAGAAAATGGCGAAACTGTACGTAGATTTTGTGGTTAGACTGCATGGTGCGCCTATTTCGATTGTTTCAGACCGAGATCCAAGGTTTACTTCCAGGTTTTGGAAGAGTTTACAAACAGCTTTGGGTACCAGATTGGCTATGAGTACCGCGTATCACCCCCAGACAGATGGTCAATCTGAGAGAACTATCCAGACGTTGGAGGATATGTTACGAGCTATTGTGATGGATTTTGGTGGTAGCTGGCAAGACGCGTTGTCTTTGGTTGAATTTTCCTATAATAACAGCTATCAAGTGACGATTGGTATGGCGCCGTTTGAGGCTTTGTATGGTAGGAAGTGCAGATCGCCTGTATGTTGGGAAGAAGTGGGGGAGAAGCAGCTGTCTTCCGCAGAATTTGTGCAGCAGATGAAGGATCATGTGATCTTATTCGACATCGGATGAAAGCTGCCTAGGATCGCCAAGACAGTTATGCAAATAAGAGGCGTAGACCTTTAGAGTTTCAGGTTGGTGATCAGGTGTTCCTTAAAGTTTCTCCTTTCAGAAGTGTTATGCGTTTTGGTCACAAGGGAAAGTTAGGCCCTCGTTATGTTGGACCGTATGAAATTGTTGAGAGGATTGGCCCTTTGGCATATCGACTGTTGTTGCCACCAGAATTGTCTTCTCTACATGATGTCTTTCATGTTTCCATGTTGAGGAAGTATGAGCCAGATCCGTCTCATGTGCTAAGAACTGACGAGGTTGAGCTAGATCAGACGTTGAGTTATGTAGAATATCCCTTGCAGATCCTAGACAGAAAAGAGAAACAGTTGAGAAATAAAACCATTCCTTTGGTGATGGTTCAGTGGAGCAAACATGATAGGGAAGAAGCTATCTGG
The DNA here is from genome assembly GCA_001598015.1 of Dorcoceras hygrometricum. NCBI lineage: Eukaryota > Viridiplantae > Streptophyta > Magnoliopsida > Lamiales > Gesneriaceae > Dorcoceras > Dorcoceras hygrometricum. Next base: position 23,415 of record KV010229.1, on the reverse strand, counting down.
GAGCTGGAAGAGAAGATGCAGCGTGAGTGGCTGCATCTGTTTGCGTAGATGTTGTATCGGTTTCCAGTAGTTGGTTGTTGTTTGCTCAGTTATCTTGAACTCTTGGGTTCATTTGAGTTGTTCCTGGACGTGTTGATGTCGAGGACGAAATCGTGTTTTAGTGAGGGAGAGATGTGAGACTTGTGTTTTCTCAATCGAGGTGTTGCTCGGGTTGAAACCAGCTGGTAGTAGATGCGTGTGTTGAAGTCATCGAATTTGTCTAAGTGTTGGAATCAGCAGTTGAGATGCTATCAGATGTCGAGAGAGAGATATTTGTTCGGGTTTTGCATCAGTCGATGAGCGATCGCGTCAGCTGTTGGTAATTCAGTCGTTGCGTTTTGGTAGGAAGCAACAGCAATGCTGACGTGGATTTCAGACGTTGGTATTTTAGTTGCGATGGTCAGCAGAGAGCGCTAAGGGACTCTGGAGCGATGACGTTTTGTGAACAGGAACCAGCTGCTGGTTTGTTGATCAGCTATTGGTCTCGTTAGCATGTTTCCTAGTGGGTATCATAACTACGTCGTTTTGATATGATTGGAACGACAGCGTTTTGCTTAGCGTTATTGGTGTATTAGCCTGTATCCAGCTATTGCGAGAGACCAGCTGTTGCGAGTGATCAGCTGTTGGTTAGCGATCAGCAGTGGCTAGCGAGCGATGTGTCATGTGGTGACGTGTCCCTCTCTCTGTGTGACATCGTTTTGTTTAGTTATTCGCTGTTTAGCGATAGGACTCAACTGATGCGAGATTTCAGCAGTTGGTTGGGAATATTAGTTGTGACAACTGATTTTGTCGGTGAAATATGTTCCTCTTTCTGTCTGCTGTTGAGTAGTGTATTTAATAGAAAGCTGGGTCTTCGATTTTTATGAGATCCCATACTTAGAATATTTTCCCCGATTTTCCCAACCTCTATCGCGAACCCTAAGTACTTCATCGCGTTGGTTTTTCGTCAATTCCCAGCGATAGACCGATCTGTTGGAAGTAAGAGTTGAAGCTTTGGACTCCTCTTGCTACGGTGTTTCATCCTATACCACTTTTGGAGGTTGTGGTTGGCTGGAGGCAGAATCGCGAAGCTGCTCCAGTGTTCGTGTGTTAGCATCGTTTAGGTAGTACATCGAGTTAATATGATAAGATCTTACATTAGGCTTTGATTTGAGCTTCCTGTTGAGTTAGGAAGGTAGGATTATCGCTGGTTGAGTGTAGCTCCCAGTTTTTGATTCTGTGTTAGCGTCCCTGAGAATTATGCGTGTTGTTTAGCAGGTTTTGTACCAGATTTCTCGGGACCCCGTTGTGGTGAGCGTAACAGATTTGAGGTACGGATTTGGAGCTTGTATTTCAGCATGATTATGGCTTGGATAAATTGTGAGGTTGCTGTTTGTGTGAATTGCCGTGTATGGTTGATGTTGCATATGTTTTATGTTATCTGTTTTGTTAACTGTTGCATACACGCATATTCCATTCAGCTGTTGCAGCCATGCCTTGTTGTTGTTGCTCTGTTGCACTCTCATCTCCCTGCTGGGATTTGTTAGCCACCATGTGCCGAGTGGTTAACTACCACAGTTCATGGGTTGGGCAATGGCAGGTTGAGCTGTTTGATGCATCTGGTATTCGGGTGTGGTGTAAAGACGAGCGGATAATTCCCGTATGCTTGTACACACACCAGTGGCCACAATTCATTGCAGATTTCGTTGAGCTGTGCTTGAGTTCCTTGGCTCCCTTCTTCGGTCGAAGCCTTCAGCTGTTGTTCAGTGTCTCATGCATAGCATCTGCATTTTATCTTTGCTGTTCATTGCTGATTTATAGTTGCTCTCCGTACTGGGGTTTGACCCAAATGTCCCTCTGGGGCTTGGTTTGTTTTGTTTGCCTGTTTGTTGTTCATGTTTCCCAGGTTACTCAGCTGGTCGTGGAGTTGGCCCGGCTGGAGGTGCCCCAGGAGGTGTTTAGAGTGTCCCAGTTATGTATAGTATCTATATGCACTGGTATCACCACGGGTGGGATGTCCTGGGTGATGATCAGATATTTATAGCTAGTAGTCTGTCGTATTCAGTTGTGGTTGTTGTCAGGTATTTGACGCATGGTTATGTTGTATTGTTTTACTTTGGGCTTGTAGCCTTTGTCTGGTTATTGTAAACTGGGATATATTTTGAGTATCGTCGTATTTTAAATTATGTTATCTTTCTGTCAGGCCAAAAGCAAAAATTTTAACCACTTTTTAGTTGCTTCCGCTAGTGTTTGCGTGGTTTAACTCTGAGTTGTGCACGAGGCCTGACATTTTTGGTATCAGAGCTTAAGCTGGGATAAGCTCGATTTCTTTGATCACACTTGAGTCTAGGCACGGTGTCGTGTGTTGCTTGTGCTTGACTATGTGATTATGTGCTGCATATTGTTGTCTTATGTGATTCTATGCTGTTTCTTGTTCTCTGTTACCTTATCCTGTTTAGTGCCTTCGTAGATGCCGCCTAGACGTAGGGGTATAGGTAGAGGGCAGTTTCAGGACGAGTCTGGACGTTAGAACGAGGATCAGCATAGTTTCCCTTACCGTGGTCGCGGTAGGCGAGTGGAGGATGAAGTTGACAACTTGACAACCCGTGTGGAGAGCATGGAGATTGTGATGGCTAGGTTCCAAAGGATGAGTCCCCAGATTTTCAACGGTGACGAGTCTAGCGAGGATGCGGATTCGTGGCTACGGCACATCACTGGTTTGTTCGACTGTGTTCAGTACGATGATGTGCTTCGGTTGAGTTTGGCGACCTTTCAGCTGAGGAAGGGTGCGGAGCGCTGGTGGCGAGGCGCTTCGAGGACGCTAGAGGAGACAGGTGTGGAGATTACTTGGGATAGTTTCTGTGTTGCCTTTCGGCAGGAGTACGTCCCGGAGTCGTACGTGAATGCTCGTGAGCGAGAGTTCGATCATTTGGAGCAAGGTACGATGTCTGTGCGAGAGTAAGCTCGGTTGTTTTCTTCTCTTTTGGCGTATGTCCCGCATGTTGTTGGCCGGAAGAGGGCCAAGAGGACTAAGTTTATTGAGGATTTGAATGAAGAACTGTATTCGTTGGTGCTGACGAGCAAACCAAAGAGCTATGCAGAAGCTGTGGATAGCGCTATTGATATCGAGGAAGGTCTGCGGAACCGGAGGTCGCGTGCTAGGCCTCAGGGTGCTCACGATGGTCATCCCGTTGTTCAGGGAGCGCAGTCTTCTCAGTCTTCGCAGTCAGCTCATCAACTCCAGCAGCAGCAGCAGTTGGCTCAGCAGTCTGGATGCCAGAGGTTCCAACCTCGTGGCCATCAGTTTAAGAAGAAGTCTGGTTTTGGTTCTTTTGGTTCTGGCAGCTCTAGTAGCAGTGGTTCTAGGGTAGAGTTTTGTGGCTTCTGTGGAGGAAAGCATTCGTCGACTCAGTGCGTTGGTGTGCAGGGCTCTTGTAATACCTGTGGTCAGTATGGGCATTTTGCGAGAGTGTGTCCGTCAGCTGGATCGCAGCAAGTCGCAGCCCCACCTCAGGGTCGAGGAGGATCGTCCAGGGGTCGTTCCCCTCAGTTTCCGCAGCCTAAGGTTGGAGAGACGCGGTTTAGGCCGTTCCAGTTGCCTGGTCTGTCACGTTTCGGACAGTCGTCTCAGCAGCATTTCTCTGGACCCCAACATGCTCAAGCGAACGCTATGACTAGGGAGCAAGCGGAGGAGATGCCGAGCAGGGTGATTTCAGGTACATGCCTTGTATTTGATTTTCCTGCACGAGTGTTGTTTGACACTGGTGCATCGCATTCGTTTATGTCTGATGCATTTGTGGTCAAGCATGGTCTGCATACCACTTCCTTGCGCGATGTTGTGTCTGTTTCTACTCCTGGCGGTGAGAGCTTGTACTCCCAAGAGGTTTTGTTGGATGGTGTTCTGAGGTTTGGTGAGCATGTGTTGATAGCAAATTTTATTCGTTTGATGTTGTGGGATTTCGATTGCATAGTGGGAATGGACGTGTTGTCCACCTATAGGGCCTCCGTGTATTGTTTCCATGGGATCGTGCGTTTTAGGCCTCAGACCGATGGGAAATGGAATTTCTTTGGTGCTGATTCTCAGTCGAAGATTCCGTTGATCTCAGCGATGGAGATGTTCAGCTTGTTGTCGGCGGAGAACGCTGGTTTAATGATTTACGCGTTGGATGCATTTTCTTCTTCGCATGTGCAGCTCGGCGACGTTCCAGTGGTGCGTCATTTTCCTGATGTGTTTCCGGAGGAGATCCCTGGTTTTCCTCCGAAGAGGGAGATCGACTTTAGCATTGAGTTGGTGCCTGGCACAGCTCCGATTTCACGTTCACCATATCGTTTAGCGCCTGCTGAGTTGAGAGAGCTCAAGGTGCAACTGGATGATTTGCTGGAGAAAGGTTTTATCAGACCTAGCATGTCGCCGTGGGGAGCGCCTATCTTGTTTGTCAAGAAGAAGGATGGCACAATGAGAATGTGCATTGACTTCCGTCAGCTGAAAAAAGTTACTGTTAAGAATAAGTACCCGTTGCAGAGGATCGATGACTTGTTTGACCACTTGCAAGTCTCTGCGGTATATTCGAAGATCGATCTACGTTCAGGGTACCATCAGCTGAGAGTTAGAGGTCAAGATGTTGCAAAGACTGCTTTTCGTACTAGGTACGGGCACTTTGAGTTTCTGGTGATGCCGTTTGGATTGAAAAATGCCCCTGCAGTCTTCATGGATTTGATGAACCGAGTCTTCCGCGAGTTTATAGATCAGTTTGTGATAGTGTTCATCGATGACATCTTGGTGTATTCGAAGACTCCTTTGGAGTACAAGGAGCATTTGAGAGTTGTCCTTCAGACGTTGAGAGATTCGCAGCTGTATGCCAAGTTCTCTAAATGCGAGTTCTGGTTGGATCGCGTCGTGTTTTTGGGTCATGTGATTTCAGCGTATGGCATTTCTGTGGATCCCAGTAAGGTAGATGCTGTCTTGAACTGGGAGCGACCTAGGAATGTGTCTGAGGTTCGTAGTTTCTTGGGTCTGGCTGGCTATTATCGTCGTTTTATAGAGCGTTTCTCAAGTATAGCTAGGCCGATGACTCAGTTGACTCAGAAAGATAAGCGGTTCGTTTGGACTGAGCAATGCGAGAATGCTTTTCAATTGCTCAAGGAGAAGTTGACTATTACGCCTGTGTTGGCTTTGCCGTCTGGTTCAGGTGGTTACGTCGTGTGTTCCGATGCTTCGGTCAATGGATTGGGCTGTGTGTTGATGAAGCATGGTCGAGTCATTGCATATGCTTCGCGGTAGTTGAAACCGCACGAGACTCGATATCCAGTTCATGATCTGGAGCTAGCAGCTGTGGTCTTTGCGTTGAAGATTTGGCGCCACTATCTGTATGGCGAGCAGTTTGTGGTGTATTCGGACCACAAGAGTTTGCAGTATCTGTTTTCACAGCCTGACTTGAATATGAGACAACGTAGGTGGATGGAGCTGCTGAAGGATTTTGATTGTGAGATCAAGTACCAGCCTAGGAAAGTTAACGTAGTGGCTGATGCGCTGAGCAGGAAGGCCCCGAAGAAGATGCTTGCGTCGTTGTATATTTCTAAGGATTGTGAGCATCTTAGCACTACTGGTTGGAGGTTTTACCCGGCTGAGGACTATGTTGTGGTTTCTTCTTTCCAAGTGGAACCACATATTATTTCGAGCATTAGAGCAGCTCAAAGGACAGATCCTTCCATCCACGAGTTGAAGTTGAAGGTCAGGGCTGGACAGCTTGAGGACTATTCTGTTTTGTCTGATGGTTGTTTGCATTTCCGTGGTCGGTTGGTTGTGCCCAATCTGATAGATCTTCGGGAGGATATCCTTAGAGAAGCGCATTGCAGTAGACACAGTGTTCATCCTGGTGCACGGAAGATGTACCATGCGTTGAAGCCGCACTTTTTGTGGGCTGGTTTGAAGAGCGACGTTGCTGGATTCGTTGCTCGTTGCTTGAACTGTCAGTAGGTTAAGGCTGAAAGGATGAGACCTGGTGGTCTATTGCAGAGTTTGGAAGTGCCCCAATGGAATTGGGAGCACATAGCGATGGATTTTGTGACGCATTTGCCTCGTTCTAGCAGAGGTTGAGATGCGATTTGGGTTGTAATCGACATATTGTCGAAGTCTGCACATTTTATTTCCTATGGTATGACGTTTTCGTTGAAGAAAATGGCGAAATTGTACGTAGATTTTGTGGTTAGACTGCATGGTGCGCCTATTTCGATTGTTTCAGAGCGAGATCCAAGGTTTACTTCCAGGTTTTGGAAGAGTTTACAAACAGCTTTGGGTACCAGATTGGCTATGAGTACCGCGTATCACCCCCAGAAGATGGCCAATCTGAGAGAACTATCCAGACGTTGCAGGATATGTTACGAGCTATTGTGATGGATTTTGGTGGTAGCTTGCAAGACGCGTTGTATTTGGTTGAATTTTCCCATAATAACAGCTATCAAGTGACGATTGGTATGGCGCCGTTTGAGGCTTTGTATGGTAGGAAGTTTAGATCGCCTGTATGTTGGAGAGAAGTGGGGGAGAAGCAGCTGTCTTCCCCAGAATTTGTGCAGCAGATGAAGGATCATGTGGATCTTATTCGACAGCGGATGAAAGCTGCCCAGGATCACCAAGACAGTTATGCAAATAAGAGGCTAGGCCTTTAGAGTTTCAGGTTGGTGATCAGGTGTTCCTTAAAGTTTCTCCTTTCAGAAGTGTTATGCGTTTTGGTCACAAGGGAAAGTTAGGCCCTCGTTATGTTGGACCGTATGAAATTGTTGAGAGGATTGGCCCTTTGGCATATCGGCTGTTGTTGCCACCAGAATTGTCTTCTCTACATGATGTCTTTCATGTTTCCATGTTGAGGAAGTATGAGCCAGGTCCGTCTCATGTGCTGAGAACTGACGAGGTTGAGCTAGATCAGACGTTGAGTTATGTAGAATATCCCTTGCAGATCCTAGATAGAAAAGAGAAACAATTGAGAAATAAAACCATTCCTTTGGTGATGGTTCAGTGGAGCAAACATGGTAGGGAATAAGCTACCTGGGAGATGGAAGAGAAGATGCAGCGTGAGTGGCTGCATCTGTTTGCGTAGATGTTGTATCGGTTTCCAGTAGTTGGTTAGTTTTGGTTGCTTTTTCCCTAGTTGTCGTTTGTTGTTTGCTCAGTTATCTTGAACTCTTGGGTTCAGTTGAGTTGTTCCTGAACTTGTTGATGTCGAGGACGAAATTGTGTTTTAGTGGGGGAGAGATGTGAGACCTGTGTTTTCTCAATCGAGGTGTTGCTCGGGTTGAAACCAGCTGGTAGTAGATGCGTGTGTTGAAGTCATCGAATTTGTCTAAGTGTTGGAATCAGCAGTTGAGATGCTATCAGCTGTCGAGAGAGAGATATTTGTTCGGGTTTTGCATCAGTCGATGAGCGATCGCGTCAGCTGTTGGTATTTCAGTCGTTGCGTTTTGGTAGGAAGCAACAACAATGCTGACTTGGATTTTAGACGTTGGTATTTTAGTTGCGATGTTCAGCAGAGAGCGCTAAGGGACTCTGGAGCGATGACGTTTTGTGAACAGGAACCAGCTACTGGTTTGTTGATCAGGTGTTGGTCTCGTTAGCGTGTTTCTTAGTAGGTATCGTAACTACGTCGTTTTGATATGATTGGAACGACAACGTTTTGCTTAGCGCTAGGAGATTCAGCTGTTGGTGTATTAGCGCGTATCCAGCTGTTGCGAGAGACCAGCTGTTGCGATTGATCAGCTGTTGGTTAGCGATCAGCAGTGGCTAGCGAGCGATGTGTCCTGTGGTGACATGTCCCTCTCTCTGTGCGACGTCGTTTTGTTTAGTTATTCGCTGTTTAGCGATAGGAGTCAATTGATGCGAGATTTCAACAGTTGGTTGGAAATATTAGTTGTGACAACTGATTTTGTCGGTGAAATCTGTTCCTATTTCTGTCAGCTGTTGAGTAGTGTATTTAATAGAAAGCTGGGTCTTCGATTTTTATGAGATCCCATACTTAGAATATTTTCCCCGATTTTCCCAACCTCTGTCGTGAACCCTAAGTAATGTTCATCGCGTTGGTTTTCCATCAATTCCCGGCGATAGACCGATCTGTTGGAAGTAAGAGTTGAAACTTTGGACTCCTCTTTCTACGGTGTTTCATTCTATACCACTTTTGGAGGTTGTGGTTGGCTGGAGGCAGAATCGCGAAGCTGCTCCAGTGTTCGTGTGTTAGCGTCGTTCAGGTAGTACTTCGAGTTAATTGATAAGATCTTACCTTAGGCTTTGATTTGAGATTCTTGTTGAGTTAGGAAGGTAGGATTATCGCTGGTTGAGTGTAGCTCCCAGTTTGTGATTCTGTGTTAGCGTCCCTGAGAATTATGCGTGTTGTTTAGCAGGTTTTGTACCAGATTTCTCGGGACCCCGTTGTGGTGAGCATAACAGATTCGAGGTACGGATTTGGAGCTTGTATTTCAGCGTGATTATGACTTGGATAAATTGTGAGGTTGCTGTTTGTGTGAATTTCCGTGTATGGTAGATGTTCCATATGTTTTATGTTATCTGTTTTGTTAACTGTTGTATACACGCATATTCCATTCAGCTGTTGCAGCCATGCCTTGTTGTTGTTGCTCTGTTTCTTACCAGGATGCGAGGGCGAGCAGCAATACCGCACTCTCATCTCCCTGCTGGGATTTGTTAGCCACCATGCGCCGAGTGGTTAACTACCACAGTTCATGGGTTGGGCAACGGCAGGTTGAGCTGTTTGATGCATCTAGTATTCGGGTGTGGTGTAAAGACGAGCGGGTAATTCCCGTATGCTTGTACACACATCATTGGACACCATTCGTTGCAGATTCCGTTGAGCTGTGCTTGAGTTCCTTGGCTCCCTTCTTCGATCGAAGCCTTCAGCTGTTGTTCAGTGTCTCATGCATAGCATCTGCATTTTATCTTTGCTGTTCATTGCTGATTTATAGTTGCTCTCCGTACTGGGGTTTGACCCCAATGTCCCTCCGGGGCTTGGTTTGTTTTGTTTGCCTGTTTGTTGTTCAGGTTTCCCAGGTTACTCAGCTGGTCGTGGAGTTGGCCCGACTGGAGGTGCCCCAGGAGGTGTTTAGAGTGTCCCAGTTATGTATAGTATCTATATGCACTGGTATCACCGCGGGTGGGATGTCCTGGGTGATGATCAGATATTTATAACTAGTAGTCTGTCGTATTCAGTTGTGGTTGTTGTCAGGTATTTGACGCATGGTTATGCTGTATTGTTTTACTTTGGTCTTGTAGCCTTTGTCTGGTTATTGTAAACTGTGATATATTTTGAGTATCGCCGTATTTTAAATTATGTTATCTTTCTGCCAAGCCAAAAGCAAAAATTTTAACCACTTTTTAGTTGCTTCCGCTAGTGTTTGCGTGGTTTAACTCTGAGTTATGCACGAGGCCTGACACAGAGTATTAGTTGTCAATACGGTTTGGCACAGCGGCGGATCCTGATCCCGCTCCCGAGGCGCAGCGGGAGTTCAAAATTTTTGAGCCTGGGAACGATCAATACACCTAAATAATAATCTAAACATTCATAGGATGTTTACCTTGCTGGCGTCTAGGCGCCTGGCTCCGGCCAATTCCACTAGGGAATTGGTACTTAAACGGTTGAACAGCTACGATCTCCTAATCCGGTCCACGACCAGAATCTCAATTCCTTCGTTGGTTTGCAATAGGAAACCAACGAAAGTTTCACGAACGGAATCTCCTCACCGAGATGGTCGGAATAAGTTCCGACAGCGGCAGTGTCGACGACGGCGGCGCGGCGACGGTGCGGCGAAGGGGAGGAGGAGAAGGGAAAGAAAAATATAACTGAAGGGAGAACACTCAATCCAACTTGGAGAGTTGTTCCCAACTTTTGGTGCGAGTAAAATGAATACTCAGGACCCCTATTTATAGATTTTTCATGGGTTTAAACCAGGTTAATGGGCTTGGGTCGGGCCCGGGCCCAGTGAACATAGGTTTCAAGTCCATCGTTGTGCTTCATCATAATCTCGATCGACGATCAGATCGGACCGATCTACACAGTTTACAAAATTAAACATTATGATGTGAAAACAATTTTTCACACCACCTAATCCAAAATAGCAGTTAGGCCCCTATCATTTTTAAGGATAGTCATACTAGTCCAAGCCAATTTAGGAAATCTCATTTCCACCCCCAGTTAATTTTAGGAAGTCACACTTCCATCCTTCCTCCTACTATACTCAACAAGTTGAGATTAATTGTGAGGATTGAGAATTCGAAATAGTGACTAATCGGATATGTTTAGGATTAGTCATGAGATTTTGTAATTTCGAATTTTCAGATTTCAGATTTTAGATTTTGGTGAAGTCTGGTTGATGATTTTCGGATTTCTCCTTGAGATGTTGTGCTTCGAGTTGTAAGCTTCTTTCGGGTGAAATTTGGTTGAGATTTGAAGTTGAATTGGTGAATTTTAGGTAGAGATCTGATTCCCTAGCGTTTAGAAGTGAAACGCTGCCGTTTTGGGTGACATCTGGTTTTCCAAGTGTTTACGTGAATTGCTGCGAATTTTAGTGAAACACTGTCGTTTTGACTTGTTACGCGAGAGTTAGTGTCAACGCTGGAATCTGAGGGATGTGAGCGCTGATTTGAGAAATCTGTTTGGCGCTAGGATTTGTTGCAGGAATCTGTTTTCGTCGGTGTTTGAATCGTTCAGTAGCTATTGAATTGAGGAATTTAAATATAAGTGTTGGACAACACTTAGAATATTTGAGACACTGATATTCTTGGACAACACTTAGAATATTTGAGACACTGATATTCCTCTGTTCCTCCCCGACATTCTTGAAACCCTCTTTTAGCTACTGTTCACCCGAACGTTTCTTCCCTAGATTTCTGTCGATTTCAGCCTTCGTTTTGGATGATTTTGGTGGCGCTGAATTCCCCTTGTCTAGCTCTTTCGATTACTACCCATTTGAGACCCTGAATCAGCGTTGGAAGGGAAACGCGAAGTTGCTGGAGGTTCGAAGATTTTTGAGAAATCTGTTACGTTCGTTCTTCAGCTCTTTCGAGCTTCTGGGTAAGAGTTTCTTCTCGGTTTTGAGCTTTGCCTTGTTGTTAATACCTGCGTAGATGAATAGAACTAGAGATAAGTTCTGGCCGTAGGTGTTATGGTATAAATATTCAGATTTGAGCTAAGACATTAGCTACCTTGCACAGATTTCAGCTCCTTGAAGCCTTCTACCGTGAATTTCGAACCAGGAGAAATCTGTTTTCTCAAGCCGTGAGTTCTGCCGTGCCCTGTTCGAATTTGTTGAGGTAGATTGTGAATTTTGAGGTACGAATTGGAGCAACTCTAACAGCTTTGAGCGTGGACATGGCTGTATTTCATGTTATGAATCTGATGGATTGATTCTGTGATTTACATGAAACAGTTTGATGAATTGCTTGAGTTATATATATTCTGTTTCCACGTATTGATGTTGTATGCATTGAGAATTGATTATTGAATGACATTCATGCATACGTCTTGAGCCTGATTGACAGATTGATTGATGACCTGATTGAGAGCCACGTTGTGACTGGCCGAGAGATGTGTCGTGCCCGAAAAGTCCAACGAGTGGTGACTGCCGGATTCGAGTGTCTACCACCGATCTGTGATGGGTTGACGGGCCCAAATGATCACGGACCGATGATTTCCACCGGTCGATTGGCTGTGCGTGGTATAGAGGCTCGCTTGAGTTGATTTTCCAGTCGATATGCTGGTCTTGATTACCGATTTCCTTGATAGCCCTCATGCATTTCATAGCATTGATTTATAGCATGTTGTATGATTAGCTGTTTTGATAGCTCTTCGTACTGAGGCTTGACCTCGTATTTATTTTCCTGCTTTTGTGTCTTGTGGGTCTGCGTCCATTTGCAGGATCTTCAGGTAGTCAGGATGGTCAGAGTGGAGCACCAGCTAATTGATCCCCGTTCCTTTGAGTCCTAGTTATATTTGTATTATGTATTGAACCAGGGGATGCCCTGTGTTTTTATGTATTGGGGATCTGTATCTGATTTGATACTTGTTATTACCTGTTGTTATTTGAGTCTGAGTTAACTCGTATTTTTAGTATTGATATTTTGAATGATGATTTTGAGTTCAGGACCAAATTATTTCGAAAATTTTTAAGTCCTATTTTTACGCTTCCGTGATTATGTGTTTAGTTGTGCTATAATCTTTGTTTATTAGCACGGGGCCTGACATTAATTTCCGTACGGGAATTGAGAAACCAGTACTTGTGTGACCCTCAATGGTTCAGGGATACAGCTAGCTGTGGGCTCACAACTTTTGTGACTCCGAAAACATATTTTCGGACCCATCGGATCATGGTAAAGCGTCTAGCAACATCGCCCAATGATCCCCTAGGTATCACTGATAGTGCCTGCAAGAACCAGTCGGTCATGGTTTTCGAAAATTTTTAAGTCCTATTTTTACGCTTCCGTGATTATGTGTTTAGTTGTGCTATAATCTTTGTTTATTAGCACGGGGCCTGACATTAATTTCCGTACGGGAATTGAGAAACCAGTACTTGTGTGACCCTCAATGGTTCAGGGATACAGCTAGCTGTGGGCTCACAACTTTTGTGACTCCGAAAACATATTTTCGGACCCATCGGATCATGGTAAAGCGTCTAGCAACATCGCCCAATGATCCCCTAGGTATCACTGATAGTGCCTGCAAGAACCAGTCGGTCATGGTTAGTGTACAGTACGGTCCTTTCAACTCAAATATCCCGATTAGATCAACGACCATTGGTAAATCGAGAGTCGCTAGAGATCCAATAACCATGCATACATCTTGGAGATCAAATAGTGACATCGCATGTGTTACTAGGTAAACTCATTTACCTAAAACACATCTAGTACTCTGGCCAGAGATTGGTCATACCATTATCTCCTCAGATAGCATAGGATATCCATGCAAAAGGGCGAGCGGTGAATCCTCGACAATGAGCATCGACTCCTACACGCATCGGGACCTCACCCAACCCCGCCACTTGATGACCCCAAATGAGTCGGTAAACGGGCCAAAGTGAGGCACCTATCATGTAGAGTCTCAATGAAGTTTCGAGTAATAAGGACTAAAGTGTACAACCAAGAACTCGAACTTAATCCACTCGACAAATGATAACCACTTGGAAAGTCCGAACGAGGGTAGTTTGATAGATCACCAAGTCACTATCCATCTGCATGCTCAGAACATCACTATGTTCACTACCAATGAAACGTGGTACTTCGCATCGCATATGCTAGTCTCAAGCTCGGGCGGCCCTTATCCTCTTTTGGACGGCCCAATCAACTATGAACTAGTTTAGAATACATAATGACTTAGATGTGTTTCATGATAGCCATCAAATCCACTATCACATCTAACATACACTATAGTGCATTCAAGGTCTTTATCCAACAATTGTAATAATAATAATGAAGATAAAGAATACCATAAAAGAATGCAAATTTCATAAATAAAGATCGTTTTACATAGAGTTAACAAGAACCCACACGCCACAAGTTGGCTAGTGGGGCACCTAGTCTAGCAATCTCCCACTTTACCTAAAGCCAACTACTCATCAGACGTAGTCCCATTGCTTTGTGATGTGTTTCAAAGAATGGTCCTGGCAAGGGCTTCGTAAGTGGATCAGAAATGTTTTCTGCAGAGACGACTCTCTCAACTGCTATGTCACCTCTAGCCACAATATCCCAGATTATGTGGTATTTCCTTAGTATATGTTTGGATCTTTGGTGAGACATAGGTTCCTTTGCTTGTGCAACGGCACCCATGTCGTCACAGTACACCGGGACTGGACCAACTCCTTCAGGAATCATGCCCAACTCTTGGACGAAATTCCTCATCCAAACCGCCTCTTTAGCAGCAGCTGATGCTGCAATGTACTCAGCCTCAGTGGCTGAATCCGCGATGGTGTCTTGCTTATAACTCTTCCAAGAGACAGCACCACCATTGAGCATGAATACAAATCCAGATGTTGACTTCCAATCGTCCACATCGCATTGGAAGCTAGAATCAGTGTAGCATTCCAATTTTAGTTCACCACCCCCATAGACCATGAACATATTCTTAGTCTTTTGTAAGTACTTAAGAATATCTTTCACAGCCTTCCAATGCATTTTTCCAGGGTTGGCTTGGTAGCGGCTCGTGACACTCAGAGCATATGCGACATTCGGTCTAGTCTAGATCATATCATACATAATACTACCTATTGTCGAGGCATATGGCACACGTGTCATACTCTCTATCTCCTCATCAGTCTTCGGACACATAGACTTAGATAGAGTGATCCCGTGGCACATAGGTAGGCGTCCTCTCTTGGACTCTTCCATAGAGAATCGCTGAATTATGGTATCGATGTAGGTCACTTGGGTGAGTCCGAGCATCCTTTTCGATCTATATCTATAGATCTGTATTCCCAGAATATAGGATGCTTCACCCATGTCCTTCATCGTGAATCTACTAAATAACTATACTTTAGTTGACTGCAGCATTCCTACATCCCAATTACTGGAATGTCATCAACATAAAGTACAAGTAATGTCACAACATTCTTGAATACCTTCTTATACACACATGGCTCCTCGGGATTCTTGATGAAACCAAATTCTTTAATTGTTTCATCAAATCTCAGGTTCCAACTTCTCGATTCTTGCTTGAGACCGTAGATCGATCTCTGAAGTTTTCATACTTTATGCTCACTTCCTATGGATGTGAAACCCTCAGGCTGCGTCATATAGATCTCTTCCTTAATGTTTCCATTAAGGAACGCAGTTTTCACATCCATTGGCCATATCTCATAGTCGTACCATGCGGCTATGGCTAGCAGGATTTTAATTGACTTGAACATTGCAACTGGTGAAAAGGTTTCATCATAGTCAACACCTTGTCTTTGAGTGTAACCTTTTGCGATCAGTCGCGCCTTGTAGGTCAGTACCTTACCATCAGGCCCAAGTTTTCTCTTGTATATTCATTTTCACCCAATAGAACTATTTCTTCGGGAGGATTCACAAGAGTCAAAACTTGGTTCGAACGCATCGAGTCAAACTCAAATTTCATTGCTTCAAGCCACAAATTAGAATCAGCATCGTAAATCGCCTCCTTGAAGGTTCTTGGATCACATCCAACAGTTTGATCACTTTGATCATCTTCAAGTAGGAAATCATATCTAACAGGAGTCCTAGGAACCTTTTCAGATCTCCTAGGTGTGTCCATACCAAGTATTGGCTCTTGAAATCTGGGAGATTCACTTGGTACTTCAGTTGGTTCTCGAACTTCTTCGAGTTCTACTATCTTGCCTTTTCTATCAAGTAGAAATTTCTTTTCCAGAAAGGTGGCATTTCTAGAAACAAACACTTTTGTTTCATTGGGATAGTAGAATCAGTATCCAATATAATTCTTTGGATACCCAATGAAGTAGCATAAGATGGATCTATTATCCAGGTTATCTCCCACTATCTGCTTCACGTAAGCAGGACATCCCCAAATCCTCAAGTACGAGTACTTGGGTGGTTTGCCCATCCGTATCTCATATGGAGTTTTATCCATTGCCTTGGTGTGGACATTGTTCAACAACATTACCCTCGTTTCGAGCGCATAGCCCCAAAATGAGGTAGGAAGTTCAATGAAGCTCATCATAGATCGAACCATGTCCATCAAGGTTCGATTACAACGCTCCCTACACCATTTAGTTGTGGTGTGGCCAGAGGGGTCCACTGTGAGATAATCCCATTTTTATTTAAGGTAGTCTTAAAATTCGGCACTCAAGTATTCTCCACCTCGATCAGATTGAAGTGTTTTAATACTTTAGTTAATTTTCTACTTCAGTCTTGAATTCCTTGAACTTTTCAAAGGATTCAGACTTGTGCTTCATTAAGTACAAGTACCCATACCTAGAGTGATCATCGGTAAAGGTGATGAAGTAGGTGTGATCGGACTTAGTACCAATGCTAAGTTGGCCACACACATCAGTATGGATCAAATCCAATAGACCTTGAGCACGTTCAGGCTTGCCCGTGAAGGGCAATTTTGTCATTTTTTTTGAACATGATTCACAAGTTGGTAAGGAGTTAATATCAGACATATTAAACATGTCGCTCCTAATAAACTTGTTCATCCTATTTAAGGAAATATGACCTAGCCTAGCATGCCAAAATTGTGCCTCGTTCAGACTATCGTTTTTCCTTTTTCTTGTTGTTGTATGTGTTTCCACATCGTGAGTTGGAACTTCTCTCAATTTTAAGTTGTACAGATCGTTTTTGCATTCCCCAATCCCAATTAAACATTCATTCTTGTAATTATTACAAATCGAATTAGCAAAATGACAAGAATATCCATCACTATCAAGCATATAAACGGAAATAATGTTTTTTTATTATTCGAGAACAAATAAAACGTTTTTCAACAACAACTTAAAATTCAAAGAAAGAAATAAATAAACATCTCCAATAGCTTCGGCCGCAACCCTTGCTCCGTTGTCAAGCCTCAAGTGCGTCTCACCCTCTCTAAGACGTCGACTTCTTGTTATTACCTGAAAGTCATTGCAGATATGAGATCCACATCTGGTATCAAGTACCCAAGAAGTCGAGTTAAGAGACATATTTATTTCAATGTAGAATATACCTTTTGCAGTTCGCAACTGCTCGAGGTAATCCCTACAGTTCCTCCTCCAATGCCCAGGCTTGTGGTGGTGGTGGCAGACGTCTTCAGATTTGTTTGGCTTCGGAGCCCTTGCCTTGGGCTTCTTGGCGGGCTTTTCCTCTTTCATCAGGGCAGAACGCTTCTTACCCTTACAGTTGGACCCTTTCTTCGCAGAGGAAGAAGAGCCCAAAATAAGGACGGGCTTGTCCTTTTTTATGGTCCCCTCAAACACGACAAGCATGTTTACCACCTCTTCAAGGGTGGTCCTCCAGCTTGTTCATGTTGAAGTTGACCACAAAGGGGTCAAACATAGCAGGGAGAGAGAGGAGAAACAGACCCACAGATAGCTCATGTGGAAGCGTGATATCAAGGTCCACTAGCTTCTCAATGAGCCCAATCATACGGACCCCATGCTCGAGGACCACAGTCCCCTCACGCATGCGGCTTGTCATGAGATCCTTGACAGTAGTGAACCTCTCAGTCCGAGAGTTCTCTCCATACAACTATTTGAGGTGAATGTGTATGTCAGCAGCATACTCCGTCTTATCAAATCTCCACTGCAATTCGTTGGACATAGATGCTATCATATAGCATCGTGCCTTAAGCTCATCATCCCACCATTTTTCCAGCTTTGCCAACTCCTCAAGTCTGGCATTGGCAGGGGCTTCCTTCGGAGGGCTCTTCTCTAGCGTGTAGAGAAGTTTTTCCGAAGCTAAGACAATCTTGAGATTTCGAAGCCAATCTTGGTAGTTTAAACCAGTGAATTTGTTGCTATACTGTATATCAGCAAGTGGATTTTTGATTGAAGACATAATTATAGCAGTTTATACTCAAAGAAAAAACAGACATGCATTACAGACTATTCATGAAAAACGCTAAGACTTAAAACATGGTCATTTATTTTTATGAATTACCCTCCCACTATTTTAACGATTTCACCACCCTCTAATGAAATCGAGAAAGCTAGTTTCCTTAGTGGGTACACAGAGTCCACTCAAGAAATCATGGTCCCGATAATTCAGCCAACCATGACCCTCAATAGGTAGAGCCCAATTGCAACAGGTGCAACCTCCATGTATTTACTGTTAGAGTAGATGCCCAACTAGCCAACTTGTGGCGTGTGGGTTTTATTGACTCTTGTATATGACAATCTTATATATGTTATTCGCATTTCATTATGGAATTCTTTATTTTCATTATGTTATTTGATGTTAACAATTGTGTTGGATAAAGACCTAGAATGCACCATAGTGTATGTTAGATGTGATAGTGGATATGATGGCTATCATGAAACACATCTAATAGTCACTGTGTATTCTAAATTCGTTCCTAGTCGATTGGGCCGTCAAAATGAGGATAAGGCCGCCCGAGCTTGAGACTAGCATCTGCGATGCGAAGTACCATGTTTCATTGGTAGGGAACATTGTGATGTTCTGAGCATGCAGATGGATAGTGACCTGGTGACTATCGAACTACCCTCGTTCGGACTTTTCAAGTGGTTACCATTTGTCGAGTGGATAAGTCCGAGGTCTTGGTTGTACTGATTATTCCTCACTACTCGAAACGCCATTGAGGCTCTACATGATAGGCACCTCACTTTGACCCATTTGTCGACTCATTTTGGGTCATTAGGCGGTGGGATTGGGTGAGGTCCCGATGCATGTAGGAGTCGATGCTTCGTTGTCGAGTATTCACCGCTCGCTCTCATGCGTGGATATCCTATGCTATCTGAGGGGTTAATAGTGTATAAATCTCTGGCCAGAGTACTGGATGTGTTTTAGGTAAATGGGTTTACCTAGTTACACTCGCGATGTCACTATTCGATCTCCAAGATGTATGCATAGTTATCGGATCTTTAGCGACTCTCGATTTACCAATGGTCATTGATCTGATCGGGATATATGTGTTGAAAGGACCGTACTGTACGCTAACCACGACCAACTGGTTCTTGCAGGCACTATCAGTGATACCTAGGGGATCATGGGGCGATGTTGCTAGGCGCTTTACCATGATCCGTTGGGCAAGTCCGAAATTGTGATTTCGGAGTCACAATGGTTGTGGGCCCACGGCTAGCTGTATCCCTGAACCATTTAGGGTCACACAAGTACTGGATTCATGATTCCCGCACGGAAACTGAGCTCAATGTGTTGAGAATAAGAAGATGATTTTGGGGAGTGCGACTTCCTAAAAGTCAAAAGGGGTCAAATTGCGATTTCCCAAAAGTTGAGGGGCAAAACTGTCATTTTGGACTAGGTAATCTGAAAAATTGTTTTTCACATCATAACGTTCAGTTTTGGAAACTGAGACGATCGGTACGATCTGATCGTCGATCGGAGTTATGATGAAACCGCAGTGATTTAAATGAACCGAATGTTCATATGGACCTGGGTATGACCCAAGTCCATTGGGCCGGTTCAAGCCCATGTACCATCTTTATTTAGTTAAGTTGGTTTAGGGCTTTAATCACTTAGGCTCCGTTTGGCCATGTTTTTTAAAAATGTTTTTAAAAAATGTTTTTCAAAAAATATTTGTAAAACGTTTTGAAAGTTGTTTTAATGAAAATATGTATTTGGATAACTATTTTATGAAAACGTTTTATTAGTTAAAAATGTGTTTGGACTAGTAATTTACAAAAACGTTTTTAAAAACATAATTGCTTTTTTATAATTTTTGTACAATTTTCTCATTCTTTTAATTGTTTTTTATTTTCATATGTTTTATTTATATTATCCATTTTTATATAATTTTAGAATTATTTTTTATAATCCCCTATACAATTTTTTCTCTTTTTTATTTTCAGATATTTTATTTCCATTTTCCAATTTCTATATTTTTTTGTGATAGATTTTTTATTTTAATATACAATTAAAATGTGTATACTTAAAAAATACAAATTAAATATTTTATAAATATTTGTACATAATTCAAACTATCATTAAAAAAAGGTGCAACAATACATAACATAAACTATATTAAACTTAAATGTACAAGTTCTCGTTAAATATCAAAAGTAAAACGACATCATTTATAAATATAAAACTTAACGGGTTGTTCTCGTTGCATTCCATATTTGAGTTGCTATTGATGTTCGACGATTATTCCATTGAAAGATGGCACCATCCGATTTGTCAATTGCTTTCAACCTGTTTTGAGTTCCATCATTGTCTTCATTTCCACCTTCTTGTCCTACTTGTAAATCATCATTTGCAAACTCGCGAAGGATGTCATCTTACAATTGAACTTCTTTAATAAAATTAGGTAGTACACAACAAGCAATTACGAAGTACGCTTGGTTTCTCAAACTATAATTATTCATTGGTCCCTTAAGAAAGGCAAAACGACGCTTCAAACATCCAAAACTTCTTTCAATCACATTCCGTAAAGAAGAATGAATGTGATTAAAATATTCTTATGGAGTTCTTGGAGCACGACCTCGACCAGTAAAGTCTTGCATGTGATAGCGAACACCACGAAATGGAGCCATAAATCCTGGCATATTTTTGTATGCCTGAGTCAACCACATAGTATTTCCCTAAAGGAGGCATTGTAAAATTTACACCTTGACGACTTAATGCACTTTGTAGGATTCTTGAATCATGTGTGCTACCCTCCCATCAACAAAGATAAATCTCATATCATGGTCACATGCAACCAATACATTTTGAGTGATGTTCCCTTTTCTATTTCGAAATGCATCTTGATAAGACGCTGGTACGAATGC
>KV010228.1:69967-110405 GCA_001598015.1 Dorcoceras hygrometricum | reverse complement strand
GGTGTTTTCCGCAGCATCCATCGTGAATCTCTCTCAGGACATATTTGGCCTCGTCGGGCCCCAGGCACTTTAGCAGAGATCGGGAAAAAGACCTCTTGTATAACTTGTCGTTCAAAATAACAAAGCGTAAGTCTTGGCGCTTAAGTTCCCAAGCTCGCTGTGGGTTGTCGGGTACTATCCTTCGTAAGAGGTATTCCAAGATATCATGTCGCCAATCCGAGGTAAACATTCTCCCCTGATTTTGCTCGACCTGATAGACTTGCGATAGCAACTCCTTTCCTTGTACTTCCTTACCCGAGGATGGAGCAAGGGATCTAGCCATCTTTGCGAGTTTGTCTGCTTTTTCATTGTTTTCCCGGGGTACTTGCTCCAGAATCACCTCGGAAAAAGCCTCTGTCAGTTTATTCATTTCCTCCGAATACTTCACCATCTTTTCATTATTGATATCAAACTTCCCATTGCTTTGTTGAATTACCAACTGAGAGTCAGAATAAAGAAGGACCCGAGCTATTCCCATGTTTTTTGCAGCTCGGAGTCCGATGAGCAAGGCCTCGTACTCAGCTTCATTGTTGGAGGCTTTGAAATCAAGAGTAATCGCCAAGCTTGTTTCCTCTCCCCAGGGGGATACCATAACTACCCCGACGCCGCTTTCCGAGGAGCAAGAAGACCCGTCAACATATACTTTCCACCTCTCCTCTTGCTCGAGGTGTACTGTTTCCACCAAGAAATCTGCTAAGGCCTGCGCTTTGATGGCTGCCCGAGGTTTAAACTGAATATCATACTCACTGAGCTCGGTTACCCATTTAACAAGCCTTCCAGAAGCATCGGGGTGAGAGACAATTTGCCCGAGGGCGCTGTTAGTAAGCACTGTGATCGGGTGAGAGAGGAAATACGGCCTGAGGCGTCGAGCTGTAATAACCAAGGCCAGAGCCAACTTCTCCTGAGTAGTATAATTCAGCTCAGCGCCTTTCAGAGCATGGCTCACGAAATACACTGGTTGGTGTACCTGTCCTTCCTCCCGAACTAATACCGAACTTGCTGCTTGTGGAGTAACGGCGAGATAAAAAAATAATGGCTCCCCGAGCTCGGGCTTATTTAGAACGGGCAAGCCTTTCAGATATTCTTTCAACTCCTGAAACGCCTTTTCGCTATGTTCACTCCACTCGAACTGCTTAGCTCGGCGAAGTATCTTGAAGAAAGGAAGGCTTCGGTCAGCCGACCTCAAAATAAATCGGGAGAGAGCAGCAATTCTCCCTGTCAACCTCTGAACTTCCTGAACATTCCGGGGTGAACACATACAAGCGAGAGCTCGTACCTTCTCGGGATTAGCTTCAATTCCCCGACGAGTCACCATATAGCCCAGGAATTTCCCTGTCCGAGCTCCAAATAAGCATTTACTCGGGTTAAGCTTGATTTGATAATTTCGCAGAGTGCGGAAAGTCTCCTCGACGTCAGATATAAAGCACGCCTCTACCGAGATTTAATCAAAATATCATCGACGTAAACCTCGACGTTTCTCCCGATCTGCTCTTTGAACACCTTATCCATCACTCGTTGGTATGTTGCCCCTGCATTCTTAAGCCCAAAGGGCATAACCACATAGCAGAACGTTCCATCTGCCGTAATAAAACTGACTTTTCGCTGATCCTCCTCGGCCAGTGGTATCTGATGATGAACCTGATAAGCATCCAGGAAGCTGAGCAACTCGTGACCCGAGGTGGAATCAACAAGTTGATCGATCCTCGGGAGAGGATAACAATCCTTGGGGCAAGCCTTGTTTAGATCCCGAAAATCTACACACATCCTCCAAGGTGGAGTCGACAAGTTGATCGATCCTCGGGAGAGGATAACAATCCTTGGGACAAGATTTGTTTAGGTCTCGAAAATCTACACACATCCTCCATTTCCCTGTGGTTTTCGGCACGAGGACGACGTTGGACAACCAAGTCGACGGCACTCTTAAAGAACACGTTGACCGAACTCCCCGAATCCACAAAGACACGGGCCACTTCATAATTTGCAATCATAGCCCTGATAACCAATGCATCATTGTGCGATTCCACATCCAGAGGCATGTTCTCGGGGCCGAAGGAGATGACGGTTCCATGCGATATTCCCCGAGATCCATCTGGTCCACGGCACTCTTAAAGAACACGTTGACCGAACTCCCCGAATCCACAAAGACACGGGCCACTTCATAATTTGCAATCATAGCCCTGATAACCAATGCATCATTGTGCGATTCCACATCCAGAGGCATGTCCTCGGGGCCGAAGGAGATGATAGGTCCCGAGCGCCTATTCCCGACCTCCATGGCTTCCATCCTCCTAAGTCTCGTCTTCCTCGCCCTGTTGGAGTCCCCATCAGTAGGTCTCCTCGAAATCATGTTAATAAACCCTCGGGGCTGAGGCGTCCTTCGCTCTCCTTGGTTAGGTTGCTGACCCTGTCCCCGAGGTGTTCTATCCTGACCTGGGGCCCTACTACTAAGTTGCCTATCGTCCTCCCGATGAGGCCTCTTCTCCCACCGACGTGGCTTGTTAGCCAACAACGTCGCGTGCACATCGGGGTTGTGCTTCAAGATTCGCTCCAACTCCTGGTCCCATACCCGACATTCGGCAGTAGTGTGACCATAGTCCCTGTGGAAATCGCAAAATTTATCTGACTTTGGATTCCTCGGGGCCCCTTCACTACCCCGAGGACGTTGGACGACCTTCCTCTCATCACAAACTTTCAGAGCCCGAGCTTTGCTCACTTTCAAAGGTGTTCGAGCAGTAAACTCCCCTAACAGCAAGGGGGGCTCTTGTCTAACCGGCCTCAGCTGAGGTCTCTCCACCCGAGCATCCCGCCCAGCCCAAGGTGGCGGCCTCTGTTCGATCTTTCTCGAGGACTGTATCTCCTCCACATTAACATACTTCTCTGCCTTGGTCAGAAGTTCATCAAAAGTCTTAGGGGGCTTCTTGACCAGTGACTTAAAGAAATCACCACCCCTCAACCCCTGGGTGAACGCCCCGATCAGGAGGTCGGGCGTAGCAGATGGAACTTCGATGATGGTCCCCAGTGACTTAAAGAAATCACCACCCCTCAACCCCTGGGTGAACGCCCCGATCAGGAGGTCGGGCGTAGCAGATGGAACTTCGATGATGGTCCCATTGAAGCGCCAGATATACTCCCGAAGAGTCTCATGCTCTCTCTGCTTCACCGTAAACAGGTTCAAGGTGGTCAGGGGCTGTTTCTTACTACTGGCAAACTGATGGAGGAACGCTTGACTGAAATCCCGAAAGCATTTTATACTCCCTGTCGGCAGGAGATTGAACCATTGCTGGGCTGCTCGGACAAGGGTAGTCAAAAAGATTCTGCATTTGATTGGATCGGAATATCGGTGAAGAAGCGCGGTGTTTTCAAATCAGGATAGATGCTCCTCGGGATCCCCCATCCCGTCGTACTCCCCTACATTGTGATATTTGAAATGTTGAGGCAAATCGGCCTCCAACACCTCATCAGAGAATGGTACCTCCCGAGCAGGCGGGGGAGGCGGTGCCGAGCTCTTCTCCTTCCTCAGATTCTCGAATTCCTCATACATCCTCCTCATCTCTTCGGCTCGCTGACTCTCCAACTCCTCACGCATCCTTCTCATCTCCTCGGCTTGCCGAGCTTCTAACTCTTCACGCATCCTCCTAATCTCCTTGGCTTGCTGATCGAGATTAGGTGGCGGTTGTGGAGCATGTTGACCTGCCAGTATTTGCGCCACAGTAGTGGCTACTAATTCAGCTATCTGGGCGGGAGTAAGAGCAGGATTCTCCGACCCCTGTGCGGTACTCTCTGTGTTACTGTTCTCCCCACTACGCTGAGTTCTAGTCCTCTTCGGTGGCATCTTGTATCTTCTTCTACGTTTCCCACAGACGGCGCCAATTGATGTAGCCAAATAGTTCAGCCGACGAGATGCGACCACGTCGAGGACCTCGGGCACGTCGGGCGTCGGGGATTGGTGAACACGTGCGTATTCCTACAACCAACGAACACTTGTCAAAGGGCGCCGGAGATGTGTCCGGCGAAGCCCCTCCGATGCTTAAGTCAGTTGTGTATGAGAATAAAATGAGAGCGATATAAGCTGTGTGCGGGAGTGTGTAATAATGAGTGAATCAATCTGAGAGAGCAAACCTGGGGGGTATTTATAGGGGGGGCTAGGCAGATGAATCGGTTTGCTTGCACGTCCTGTTGAGACATGGGTGGAGTCGTGCGCACGTTTCCCGCATGATTCGGCCCACGTTCCCCGCTTTTTGCAGAAGTGCTTTAACACGTCGGGTTGGGGTTCTCGGGAGACGCCTCGATCTTAGGTTGTCTCCTTGGGTTATAAGCTCTTTTCCATAGCGAAAGGGCTCGGTCGATTCCCGAGCATGTGGTAAGACTTCGGGGAAAAACCCGATCTCTATGCGAGCATCCCGAGCTCCGAGCTCTACGCACGCCTCTTACTCGCTTTCGCCCTTGATGACGTACGTAGGGTCGATGCTTGGTCCTCGGGTCCCGAGCTACCAATGGGGGGCATCAAATATGTATTTGAAAGTAAGTGTAATTAGACGGTTGTCGTGTATATATATTTGGAATATGAAATTGAATTTCTTTTGTGCACGTTATCTGAACAATGAAAATACAATTAAACCAATAGATTAACTCGAACTCTTCAATCCAAACACAACCTGAAATCCATGGATGAACCTTAAAATTAATTTCATATCCACTCCGTTCGAAGTTTTGCAATTCAATAGTAGTTGTCGTGGATTTCCATATACTTTTGGACTTTTCATTAAAAGTAGAGGTCTTCTACACATTCTAAATAACAATTTCAATGTAATAAATCTTGTCTGAAATTTAAATATTTTTAAAAAACTTTAATTATTAGTGTTTGAGTTTTCTTTATTTTGTTTCTTCTCTTGAAATAATTGTATTACAAGAAACGAGTGAAAATTTTTGGGGAAAAAAATTTCATGTTTTTAGAAACCAAAAGTAGTTAATATGCGTGTCTTAAAACTCTATATTATAGTATAAATATTAGTAAAAACATTTTGGTTAAACTATTTTGTTAAGTCTAAAATGTTCTAACTTTTGGTTATACAAAATAATCAGCTCGGAGCTTAGAAAATCAGATGAGGTTCAGACCTGACATCTTTTTTAGATAGATCAGAACAGAACCAAACTGAGTAAGGATGTTGGGATCGAAAAGATAGTTAAATAACAGCTCGGGAATTCAGAGGGGGTGAATGAACTCCTTCATAAT
Organism: Dorcoceras hygrometricum; assembly: GCA_001598015.1. Lineage (NCBI taxonomy): Eukaryota > Viridiplantae > Streptophyta > Magnoliopsida > Lamiales > Gesneriaceae > Dorcoceras > Dorcoceras hygrometricum. The sequence goes on along the minus strand of KV010228.1, from coordinate 105,133 downwards.
TTTTCACGAAAATCATTTTAAAACAGTTTTACAAGCCTTCGGCTTAACTCTGAGCTGAGTTACCAGCTCGGAGGATCTCAACGTGATCTGTTCTCTTAGTAACAAATATATATGTTTGGAATGAACTCGATGAACAGTGAACAGATTTAACAACTAAATGCAGTAAAGGTAAAAACTGAATGCAGTAAAAGTAAAAGGACGGGAGTTTGTATTATGGAAGTTCGGAGATGAAACTCCCATGTCTCCCCTTCTTCCTTGTTCAGGAAGGATTCCACTAGAAGAATTTGATTACAACAGCTTATGCAATAACCCAATCCCAACAGCCGCAAATTTGAGAACTCCTGACACTCTACGATAGACACAGGCACGCGATCTGTGCTGCTATTACAATTGATCAGCTCTGAGCTGATTAAGCTACTCTCGCTATTCTCACAATTTGTTTTTTATTTACTCTTGAATAGACAAAAGTTACAGAGTATGGTTACAACTCAGAATAAAAATTTTGAAGCTTTTGAGAGCAAGGTCGAGGTGAAAAAGATGAATGGACAGTATGATTTCAGTGCACGATCTGATATCTCATGATTTTAGTTTGTGTTTCGTTTCGATAAGTTGAAACAAGCGTTGATAGAAGCCCCCGTGCTAACCATGCCATCTGATCAAGTGAAGTTTGTGATTACACAGATGTGTCCAAGTTGGGCTTAGTTGCTGTACTGATGCAGGACCGTAGAGTAATTTCTTATGCCTCCAGACAACTTAAGGATCATGAGAGAATTATCCCACCCATGACTTAGAGCTGGCAGCAGTAGTCTTTGCTTTGAAGATCAGGAGACAGTACCTTTGTGGGGAGAAGTGTGAGATATTCACAGATCATAAGAGCCTCAAATACTTTTTCATTCAAAAGGAACTCAATATGAGGCAAAGGAGATGGCTAGAACTGGTGAAGGACTACGATTGTAAAATTAGCTATCAACCCAGGAAAGGCCAATGTAGTAGCGGATGCTCTAAGTAGGAAATCTGTTGGATTAGCCCAACTCAGCGTCCAGAGATCATTGGCATCTCATATTGAGAGGTTTGGAATAGAATTGATGCCCATTGGTAGCACTGTGATCTTGGCAGATCTCATCATACGATCTGATAGACCAGATCCGAGAGGGACAACTGAAAGATGAGCAGCTTCAGAAGTGGGTTAAGAAAGATAGAGAGAGGTAGCAATCTCTATTTTCAGAAGAAGGAGTAGTCAGATTTGATGCGCTCATCACCTCTTGATAGGACCGAAAATCACTTAGCAGCGCTGCTTTGAAAGGTTAATAAAAATTTTGTGCTGCTAATCAAAGGATGAGGTGCAATACCTCTTGTTCTTGAACATTTAAAAAACACGAAGAGCACCGGAGACAGCTCTGGTATGATTTAAAAATCATGCGGAAAATACCATAACTGAATCCTATATTTTAAAACGATTCAAACAGATTTATGTGCAACATAAATCTGTTCAAAACTTTGCAAGTGCTTGTGTGCTAACTGTATGCGATGCTAAGTATAAAATGCAAGTGCTGAACTGTAAACGTGTGATGCTAAAGTAAATATGCAGGTGCTGAAAGCTTAAGGAAATGGACCGATACACAGCAGATTTGTTTCTGGAAGTTCGGACCTCAATGTCCTACATCTCCCCTTCTTCCACCTCGGAAGGATTCACTAGAAGATTTGATCTTACAACTCGTGTACAGACCCGATCCCACAACCAGCAGCTGTGAGAACTCCTAGACTTCACAAATGCACACCAGCCGCAACTGTGTGACTGACTACATACACATGAGTTTTGCGTCATCGTGCTTGGACGTTAACTGGTTGTGAAAGGTTTTGAGATTCATTCACCAATGGACGTGAATGAATCTCTGTGTGTGAGATTGATACAATGAAGCTCCCAACTCTCTGTTTCTCACACACTAGGGAAATGCTCTAACAAGCTAATTCTAGCTCCGCTATCAACTGCAAATAAGCTTTCTCTAGAATGATAGTTGATACCTTTGCTTCTGATTAATTTTCCCTTTGCTGGTGCACTGTGCAATCAATATATTTTCTGCGACAGCCTCACAGCGACACCAACTGTCTCACCAATGGCGCTTCTCGAATATATAAGCCTCTGTTTGAATATGGCCGTTAGACTGTAGATTCAAATCTCTTCTGCGCTTGTCAAGGCCAAATTGTCGTCTTATTTCCATTTCCGTACAACGCTCCTCTGTCAATTGTACTATTTCCCAGAATAGTACAAATCTTGTTCCCTGAATTTCAGGCAATTGCACGACTCTATTTCAGCCATTGATTCTTTCCATCTTGAGCGTTGATTGCGTAGGCTGAATATACTCCAACAAATTGTTCAACAGCTGTTCGCTCAGCTGTTGTCTTTTCTTTGTCACAACACTTCGCGCAACAGCTGTTTCTTGCGTCTGGATACCATGTCGACTGGATATGCACTAGCACTGAAGCTTGCGACTGGATCCACTGTAGCTCGCGACTGGATTAATCTTGCGATTGGATGCATAGAAACAGCTGGTTCATTGAAGCTCTCGTCTGGATGAGCTGTTGCTTGCGTCTGGATGTACTTGCAGCTGGTTGTCCAGTCGTTGGTCGTGAAATGCTTGCGACTGGATGCACAAATCTTGCGACTGGATGCACAAAGCTTGCGACTGGATTTCCCAACGACTGGGTAGATCAAACGATGTCGTATCGACTTATTAAAACGACATCGTTTGCTAAGCATCCTCGACTGGTTGAATATAACGCTGAAGCTCTCGTCTGGATATACTGTAGCTGCTTGCTGTTATCTTGCGTCTGCTGGTTATCAACGCAAAGAGCATCTGCTGAATCTTTAGCACGACGTCGCTTTCTTCACTGTTACGTTTGCTGTTGTCAGCTTCTTGTTCAACATTGCTCATCAGCTGTCAACAGCTTCTTGAATAGCGACTGTCAACAAATTCGTCAACAGTAATTAGAATCGCGACTGCTAACAGATTCGTTAACAGTATATGAATCGTGACTGCTAACAGATTCGTTAACAGTAATATGAATCACGACTGCTAACAGATTCGTCAGCAGTAATATGAAGCGCGACTGCTAACAGATTCGTCAACAGTAATAAGAATCGCAACTGCTAACAGATTCGTTAACAGTAATATGAATCGCGACTGCTAACAGATTCGTCAGCAGTAATATGAATGGCAACTGCCGACAGCTTCGTGAATAGTAACTGACAACAGCTTTGTCAACAGTAACTTGCGACTCTCTTCTCATCTGCTGATTGTGATGACGTCATCCTTGCTGCTCATTGCTTTCTCCAGAATGTATGCTGACGTCATCACTGCTGATACCAGCTCTTGTTAACGCTCCACTGAAAAACTTCTTCTTCGATCTATTTCTCCAACAGACTTCTCAATTCCTATTCCAGTTGGTTCAACTTGGCATCCGCCTGATTTCGAACACCTGACTTAACTTTGGACGTCTCCATTGCTAATCCAGCTGCCGTATACAATGATGAACTAAACCAGCTACTGAACTTAATCTTGTCAAACCATCTGCTGGACAAATTTAGCTGCTTATCTTCTTTGCGCAATATGATTCTTCCTGCTGATATCTGCATACTCCAGTGGAATTTTTAGAAACACAATAACAGGTTTTGTGTAATTCAAAACTTAATCAGGATCTGTCAAAAAAGATCCATCAATCTCTCCCTTTTTGATTTACACAAAACCTTAAATCAACGATGCATGTTACTACAATTCTCTCCCTTTTTGTTCGTGAATAGTAACTAGACAACAGCTTTGTCAACAGTAACTTGCGACTCTCTTCTCATCTGCTGATTGTGATGACGTCATCCTTGCTGCTCATTGCTTTCTCCAGAATGTATGCTGACGTCATCACTGCTGATACCAGCTCTTGTTAACGCTCCACTGAACAACTTCTTCTTCGATCTATTTCTCCAACAGACTTCTCAATTCCTGTTCCAGTTGGTTCAACTTGGCCTCCGCCTGATTTCGAACACCTGACTTAACTTTGGACGTCTCCATTGCTAATCCAGCTGCCGTATACAATGATGAACTAAACCAGCTGCTGAACTTAATCTTGTCAAACCATCTGCTGGACAAATTTAGCTGCTTATCTTCTTTGCGCAATATGATTCTTCCTGCTGATATCTGCATACTCCAGTGGAATTTTTAGAAACACAATAACAGGTTTTGTGTAATTCAAAACTTAATCAGGATCTGTCAAAAAAGATCCATCAATCTCTCCCTTTTTGATTTACAGAAAACCTTAAATCAACGATGCATGTTCTAACAATTCTCTCCCTTTTTGTGGGAATCAAAAAGTGATCGAACTGCTGGTCTTCCCGATATTTAAAACAAAAAAACTCTCCCTACACTGTTACAACAAAAACAATGTAACAGCAGGAGTTTTAAATTTGAAAAGCAAAAACAGCATTGGGAAGCACCGAATGCAAAAGCTATATGATTTTGAAAACTGGAGCTGATGCATTGCTCAAATTAACAAAGACAGTGACGCCAATACTCTCCCTGTCCTTTATAACATGAGTTCAAAACATTTTAAAAACAAAGATTTTGGGCATCAGCTGGAATCCGCAAAACAAAACATTTTAAAACAAATCAGAGCATCGAAATATTGTTTCAAATAACAAGTGATACTGAGTTACTTATATGTATGAAGAACCAGCACAGATAAAAGCTCAGATTTTTCCTTCTTCTATCTCGCCCCATGTGCTTGTCACCGAGCCTCGCTCCAGGTGATCTTACAGCACAACAAAAATAGAAGCTTGGCATCCGCACAGGACTCGCGCATCCCGTGACAGTTCATCAAGCGAAAAACCGGTTCTATATTAAAACAACATCTGGCCTTCATAAAATAAGCTTCTCAAAACAGTTAAAAACATTTAAAAACATAGCACATGTGTTTTAAAATCAGTGCTCGTTCAAGAACAACCTGCTCTGATACCAATTGATAGGACCGAAAATCACTTAGCAGCGCTGCTTTGAAAGGTTAATAAAAATTTTGCGCTGCTAATCAAAGGATGAGGTGCAATACCTCTTGTTCTTGAACATTTAAAAAACACGAAGAGCACCGGAGACAGATCTGGTATGATTTAAAAATCATGCGGAAAATACCAGAACTGAATCCTATATTTTAAAACGATTCAAACAGATTTATGTGCAACATAAATCTGTTCGAAACTTTGCAAGTGCTTGTGTGCTAACTGTATGCGATGCTAAGTATAAAATGCAAGTGCTGAACTGTAAACGTGCGATGCTAAAGTAAATATGCAGGTGCTGAAAGCTTAAGGAAATGGACCGATACACAGCAGATTTGTTTCTGGAAGTTCGGACCTCAATGTCCTACATCTCCCCTTCTTCCACCTCGGAAGGATTCACTAGAAGATTTGATCTTACAACTCGTGTACAGACCCGATCCCACAACCAGCAGATTTAAGAACTCCTAGACTTCACAAATTCACACCAGCCGCAACTGTGTGACTGACTACATACACATGAGTTTTGCGTCATCGTGCTTGGACGTTAAATGGTTGTGAAAGGTTTTGAGATTCATTCACCAATGGATGTGAATGAATCTCTGTGTGTGAGATTGATACAATGAAGCTCTCAACTCTCTGTTTCTCACACACTAGGGAAATGCTCTAACAAGCTAATTCTAGCTCCGCTATCAACTGCAAATAAGCTTTCTCACACACTAGGGAAATGCTCTAACAAGCTAATTCTAGCTCCGCTATCAACTGCAAATAAGCTTTCTCTAGAATGATAGTTGATAGCTTTGCTTCTGATTCATTGCTGGTGCACTGTGCAATAAAAATATATTTTCTGCGACAGCCTCACAGTGACACCAACTGTCTCACCAAGGAGCTTCTCGAATATATAAGCCTCTGTTTGAATATGGCCGTTAGACTGTAGATTCAAATCTCTTCAGCGCTTGTCAAGGCCAAATTGTCGTCTTCCTTCCATTTCCGTGCAACGCTCCTCTGTCAATTGTACTATTTCCCAGAATAGTACAAATCTTGTTCCCTGAATTTCAGGCAATTGCACGACTCTATTTCAGCCATTGATTCTTTCTATCTTGAGCGTTGATTGCGTTGAAAGGCTGAATATACTCCAACAAATTGTTCAACAGTTGTTCGCTCAGCTGTTGTCTTTTCTTTGTCACAACACTTCGCGCAACAGCTGTTTCTTGCGTCTGGATACCATGTCAACTGGATATGCACTAGCACTGAAGCTTGCGACTGGATCCACTGTAGCTCGCGACTGGATTAATCTTGCGATTGGATGCATAGCAACAGCTGGTTCATTGAAGCTCTCGTCTGGATGAGCTGCTGCTTGCGTCTGGATGTACTTGCAGCTGGTTGTCCAGTCGTTGATCGTGAAATGCTTGCGACTAGATGCACAAAGCTTGCGACTGGATGCACAAAGCTTGCGACTGGATGCACAAAGCTTGCGACTGGATTTCCCAACGACTGGGTAGATCAAACGATGTCGTATCAACTTATTCAAACGACATCGTTTGCTAAGCATCCTCGACTGGTTGAATATAACGCTGAAGCTCTCGTCTGGATATAATGTAGCTGCCTGCTGTTATCTTGTGACTGCTGGTTATCAACTCAAAGAGCATCTGCTGAATCTTTAGCACGACGTCGCTTTATTCACTGTTACGTTTGCTGTTGTCAGCTTCTTGTTCAACATTGCTCATCAGCTGTCAACAGCTTCTTGAATAGAGACTGTCAACAGATTCGTCAACAGTAATTAGAATCGCGACTGCTAACAGATTCGTTAACAGTAATATGAATCGCGACTGCTAATAGATTCGTTAACAGTAATATGAATCGCGACTCCTAACAGATTCGTCAGCAGTAATATGAAGCGCGACGTCTAACAGATTCGTCAACAGTAATAAGAATCGCGACTACTAACAGATTCGTTAACAGTAATATGAATCACGACTGCTAACAGATTCGTCAGCAGTAATATGAATGGCAACTGCCGACAGCTTCGTGAATAGTAACTGACAATAGCGCCTCCGCCTGATTTCGAACACCTGACTTAACCTTTGGACGCTCCATTGCTAATCCAGCTGCCGTATACAATGATGAACTAAACCAGCTGCTGAACTTAATCTTGTCAAACCATCTGCTGGACAAATTTAGCTGCTTATCTTCTTTGCGCAATATGCTTCTTCCTGCTGATATCTGCATACTCCAGTGGAATTGTTAGAAACACAATAACAGGTTTTGTGTAATTCAAAACTTAATCAGGATCTGTCAAAACAGATCCATCACCTCTTATTTCATTTATAGTTCTTATGATCTGCTCGATCCTTTGATTGATTGATTTTCTGGCTAATTGATCTTCTTTACTTTATGAAAGACTTCCTTTGATTCATACCGAAATCATTGGAGGGTTACTGTTAGGTACATAAATAGCATCCAGTATTTAGCCAGTAATTGAGCACTTGATTTGATTTGATCCGATTTAGAGATATTTATTCTTTTGGCTTTCAACGTCTCTTTCAGCTCTGGAGAAGTTCAAAGACACTTTAAGCTTGGACAAAGTGCAGCTTTGTCCTCGCTTGTTCTGTTCTCATACGGTTTGCTTTTCTTGACCAGCTCTTGCCAGATCTTCTATGCTATTCCTCTGAGCTGGTCCCTGAGCTGATTCTCTGATCTACTTTTTGCTTCTTCTTCCTTTTCCCTGAGCTGTTTTGCGCTTCTTCTCTAAGATATGTGCTTTGTAACCTCTGAGCTGTTCACCGTTCACACGAACTGAAAGCTGTTATTGAGATCTAATCCAGAGCTGAACCTTTCTTGGTCTAATCCGATACTCAATCTCAAACTGATCTGGAAATGTTCCTCTGAGCTGATTCGATTAATCTAAAAACTTAACATTTAGATACCGACCTGAACATTTCAGGCTCTAATCTGAAAACTCTTACGTTCTAATCTGAAAAGCTATTCATGAGGTCTGAGCTGTTCTGAGCTGACGTTTCTCTGATCTATTCTGTTTCCATAATCTACTGCAAGCTATTCTCTGTTTGAAGCTTCAGCGTGAATTTTATCTAACCTGATTCCTTCACTTAAGCTTCGATCTGATCTATTTCGCTTGCTTTCTATGATCTTATTACGAAGCTTCAATCTGATCTGATCTACCAAGATCCAATCTGATCAACTTACTCATAACTGATTGGCGCCGTTCTAAGCTGATCGACATGTTGTGAGATGATTGGGACGTTCTAAGATGATCAACATGCTTTGAGCTGATAGGCGATGCTCTAAGCTGATCGATAAGCTATGAGATGATAAACGATGGTCTAAGCTGATCTGTGTCGCTCTGATCTGATATGTGTCGCTCTAATCTGATCTGTGATGCTCTAAGCTCATCTGTGATGCTCTACGTCATTCTACTGTAATCTGTTTCGATCTGTTCGTGCTGCTCCAGGACTATCTCTACTGTTTCATCTTAGAATTCTAAGCTGATCTGATAGATGCTTTCATTCTTATTTCAGCTGTAATGCTCTAATCTGATCCATACTTCTAAACTGATTTTCGTACTTGCTGAACACAATGCGTTGTTTATACGAAGCAGTTCTCCAGCTCGCAGCTCTTGTCTGATCTGATCTACTACAACATGCTTCTTTAGCTCGTAGCTCTTGTCTGCTCTGAGCTGCTACAGCCTAAACCTACGCACTCGTGTAGACCGTCAGTAATATAAGAGCAAGTTTTGTGTTAATCAAAATCCAGATCTGATCTGTTACACAAATCCAACAATCTCCCCCTTTTTGATGTACGCAAAACTTGGATAAAATTAAGGACGAAATAACAGATTGGAAATATTTCTCCCGTTTTTTGTGGGAATCAAAAAGGGATTCGAAATCATGTCTCCCCCTTAATAAGTAAAATGAAATCTCCTCCCTTAATACATCGCGGGGTTTTAAGTTTTCGAAAAGAAAATATTTTGGAAAGGATGTGTTGGATCTGTGTTTACAGATCAAAATCTAAGTTTTGATTCACACAAAATCTTCTTCTATTGTACTAACGCTCTACTTGACATGCGCAACTTTCTTAGACTAGAGTAGACGTGAAGATATCCATGCTAGGACAGTGAAGGGACGCCTGAGCTGGACTGGTCGAATATATCTAGCTGGAACATTAAGGGGACGCCCAAACTTTTCGGCAGTTTACTTCCAGAAGTGTAGGGTACATCAAGCTGGTGCATCAGCTGGATGTTGGAGCAGCACGAAGATCAAGCGCAGAGTGTGAAGAGCAGTTCAAGCGCAGAATCAAGAGCAGAGAAGAAGTGCAGAGTTGAAGCGCAGAATGCTCAAGTACAGAATAGCTTAAGCGCAGATCCAGTGCAGTGTACAAAAGCAGTGATTGAGTGCGTAGCCGTATACAAGAGCAGTGATCAAGTGCACGCTTGATCATTGAACACGGCAATAAGAAGTTCATCAGAGGGATTTCAGTCTTTGGGTAGACTGAATCAGAACTGCTTAACAGTTTGCTTGCGGATGATTTGGAAGAGGTGTATGAATGGATCAAGAGGACAAGCAAGCAAAACTGTGGCTCGTGACTAGAATAATAGAGCCCAGCTGGTTAAGGACAAACCAGCTTGAAGATAAGAGGACCAGCCGGGAGCAGACAAACCAGCTGGCCGTATGATATTAGTAAGAAGCTTGATCTCACAGATATATCAACCAGCTGGTTGACTACCAGCTGGGAATGGAGCAAAGCTGAAGCCTCAAAGAAGCTCGAAGAGCAGGAAAGGATAGCACAAGCTTAGCTGCAGACAAAAAGAGGCGCAAATGCAGAAGTTGCTCCAGATGATCAGCTCGAAGATAAGAACAAAGAAGCTGGTGAGGAGAAGGAGAGAGCTCTGCAGGAGATGATGAAGCAACCAGTTTGATAGAGAAACGAGCTGAGATCCAGGACCAGACAAATCAATCTGGTCAAGCAAATCAGTTTGAACAATCTACGATGACCAATTTAATTGGTTCAAACTGATTTGCATTGTCTTGTCCATATCAGGCACAAGAAAACAGAGCTCGAAGTGACCAGAGGCTGCAGAATTGCCGATGAACAGAGCTCAAATCAAATAAAGCCTGAAACGCATTAAATTCCAAAGGACACAAAGTACATATGCGTCAGAAGACTTTTTAGAATGGCTAATCTTTGTATCCAACGGATATATCCAAGCGGAGGCTTTATAAGGAGGCACAAATGAAACATATTGGAGACATGCGCCATAACAGTGAGAGTGTGTTGTGCAAATCCGAAAAGAAAACACTTGAAGACGCACAACACTTGATCTGGGGAGATAGCAGAAAACCAGCTCAAACCAGGAGCACTTCCCAGAGTGTGTGAGATTTAATTCATTGAGAGATTGTGCGTACACTATAAATATCACACACACACATTCACTCATATTCGAGAGTTTAGCGAAATAGATAAAAAGTGAATGTGATTCAAATACTCTCCATTGTAGTCTTTGGACAGAGACGTTAAACAAGTCTAGTTGTCTTTCGCACTGAGACGTTAAAGAAGTGTGTGTAGTCTTTGGACAGAGACGTTAAACAAGTCATTGTAGCCTTTCTCACTGAGGCGTAAAATAAGTGAAGTTAGTCACACAGCTTGCGGGCTGGTGTGCAGTGGTAGAAGCTAGGAGTTCTTGCGGCTGCGGGTCGTAGAGAGTGGGTTACAGCGAGGATCGTTGTAATCAAAGTCTTCTAGTGGATCGTTCCCGAGGCGGAAGAAGGGAAGATGTAGGAGATTGAGCTCCGAACTTCCAGAAACAAATTCAGCGTATCTTTCTTTACTGTTTTCAGTATTTACATTTATACACATCACATGTTTGCTTACGCGTTTATAAATGTTTAATTGGGCTTCGAACGATAGAGTGCAGTTTGAGTTATTTCCGCATGTTTTATTTACATTACTCAATCTGTATCTCGGTGCACAAAGTATTCAAGAACACTGAGCTATTGCAGCTCAAGTTAAGTTAACCAGATCGTTCGGCCAAAGTGTCGAGCTGGTTCTAGTCTTCCAGCTGGAATTGGAATGTTGAGCGCTCGCCTTATATCGGGCTGGTTTCAACAATCAGCTGAAATCAGCTTGACTTTGCAAACCCGGCTTCAACTTCTGGCTGAATCCTGCGTCTTGTCATTCGATCTGGTTACACCCTCTAGCACTGGTTATTGACCGAATAACTAGTCATTGCACATAGATAGAGGGTCCATAAATCGATCCCCAACAGGATGACAGTTTGGAGAAAAACAACATGCATGATATGAGAATGTAAACCATTGAATATAAATTGGAACGGTGAGAGAAAATATTGGTTGCGTCTCCGTACACTGACAACACACGTGTCAGGCAACGATTGGCGGGTTGTGAATTTAAAAAGAAAATTGTTAAATTTATAGATACGCAATAAAAAGGAAACGATCCACCATTTAGAGGAAAGAAATCGCACCCATTTATATTTAATATATCAACAGAGGCATTATCAGATCAAATTTGGGATAAGCATCAGCTGTGTATGCGCATAATCTGAATTCGTTCAGCACACGCACATTCAGCTGACTTAACGTTTGTTACTTATAATCTGAGGTTCACCCTAAGCTAAGGTTCTGCCTAAGATGAGGCTTCCCTTGAGCTGAAGGTTCCCCTAAGCTGAAGGTTCCCCCTAGCTGAGGTTCCCTAAGCTGAGAAACTCGATCACCTACAATCGACATATTAGGGCAGTTCTAAGAGACCAAGAATATTTCAAAAATACAAAAACTTAACACCAGGCAGTGTCGTGGTGAAGATATCAGAAACTTGTTGTTCTGTTGAGACGTATTCCAACCTGACGTCCTTCTTGAGAATGTAATCTCTTATGACGTGATGACTGATGTTGATGTGCTTGGTTCACGAATGCAGCACGAGATTCTAAGTGATGGCAATAGAACTGGTATTGTGTCAGAAGATAGGAGCCTCATAATCATCAACGCCGTAGTCACTAAGGTGATTTTGTATCCATAAGATCTGAGCACAACAGCTCCCAAGAAACGAACCAGACTCTAGAATTTTTTTTTAAAACATATGCGGAATACATAAACTTAAAGTGTGGCTCGTTCCCTTTTATACAATTTTAAATCATTTTCTCAACCATACATCAAACATAAATAAAGGAATATTTAAAAACGTTAAAACATCCATACGGTATAAAAATCACTGAGTAAAAATACTGAAACTGAACAAGTTTAAAACCAACATTTGAAAAGTGAATCATAAGAGAAGTGAAGCATGAAGGCGGTCACGGGGTACTGCTGCAGCAGGCGCTCAGAGGTCCTCACATATAATAGCATAACATATAACGTATATAAGGTATATAAGGCCCAGTGGTAGCATTGCTTCATACATTTCAGCAGGCTCTTTTAAAAACATAAGCAGGCTCTTTTAAAAACATTGCTCCATACATTTCATATCATAATATAACATATAACGTATATAAGGCATGACATAGCATAACTTGAAAAACGTATTAGTCGTATCCTGAACTGTGGACCGTAGTCGATTGATCAATATATAAACCAACGTACACGGCGGTGTGGTTCACCCGACCTTACCTCGAGATCCCTATATGTCACATCTCTATGCTGATACTTCACCATGCCGTGAACACATGAATCCATAAGCTCGTAATACATGGAAACTGGAGTTCAACGGGCCCGATATCCCGCATCCCCCCATCATAAGTTGCCACAAATAATTCAATTCCTCGGGTTTTGTCTTTTAAAAGAACATACGGGCCCGATATCCCGCATCCCCCCATCATAAGTTGCCACAAATAATTCAATTCCTCGGGTTTTGTCTTTTAAAAGAACATGCCTTTAACATTCCAACAAAACATTCATGATGCATGCATTTCGTAAAATTATGCAAGTTTAAAAGCTTAGCCCTCTAATGTATATTTAATCCATTCCTTTAAAACATTTACGTACATATCATACTACATATATGATTAAATATATATTCACGGGCTTCTACATTTTCTACTTCGATCAAAGACTGGTTCAGGAGCCTGGCCCACTACTTCAAGACTTAACCTCAACCTTAACTAAGCCCATGACTTAAATGTTCACCTTTAAAATTTCCTAAGACCTTTCAATTTTGACTACTTTCAATTTAATTTTGATTTTAGAAATCAAAGGCTAATTTTTTTACTAATTTCCAAAATCGATTTTGACTTAAAATCAAAAGACTAATTTTGACTAATTTCAAAATCAATTTTGACTTAAGAAGATCAAAATAATCAAATTTTGACTTTAAAAGAGGATAACTTAAACAATTTTGACCCAAGGACCAATTTTGATCAAATGACCGATTTTGGCTAAATTAAAATCCAATTGTCAAATTTTGACTTAATTAAAATTTCAAAGACTCCAATTTTGACTAAAAACTTGAAATAAACATCAACTCCAATTATTTTAAAAGTTTGACTCAAATAAAACCTTTGACTATTTTCATTAAAATTGGACCTTCGACTAAAATTAAAATAACAGGTCCATAATTAAAATAACTTGGACCGACTTTAAAATATTTTGACTCGAGACTCGATGAACTGACCCCGATCCAACCGAACTGAACCAACCGGTTCAATTGAACCGAACCAACCCAAGGCAAACCCTAAACCGAAACACATGCACACACTCATGTGGACCGCGCGACCAGCGGCTACTCTTCCCGTTCGTTCTCCCTGCTCCGGCCACCACTGGCCGGAGTCCCTCCAGCTGGACCACCCCCAGGTCCAGCCAATCCTAACATGACCAGCCTTAGCCCCAACCATGGTCGCACGAGGGAGCACGAACCATGTGAAATGAGGCGCATGGCGCTGCACCTAAACACTCAGCGGGCGGTGTGTTGCATCTAGCCGATGGTTCGACCATCATCTCCCAACCTTGGACCACTCCTAGCCCACCCTAGGACTCTCACTCAACAGCCTAGCCATGAGCCGTGACCCCCTCAACCTTTCACGAACCGAGCAACGTGAGATCAAGTTGAGAAACATGAAAAATATTGCGTGTCATGCATGAACTCAAACAAGGATGTATGGATCTGAAATAAACACATAAAGTTCATGCATAATTTATTTAAAACATATTAATATGGCTTAAATGGCGAGAAAACGGAAAGATATTACATGCCTGGCTTGTAGGAAAGGTAGATCTGCGAGTTACCGACGTTGTAGATGCGAGATCAGGGCACGACCGGCTTTGGATAACCAAAAGTCACAAATTTCGAAAACCATGTGCTTGGAGGGGAAGGGAGGGGACGTCTGGTTGTGTTTTGGAGGATAGGTTGAGTGATAATTTTGTGTTATGAAAGGATTGGTGTGACACATTTGACCCCTATTGGTTTAATTAAGAAAAGGAAAGAAAAATGACATGCTTGCCCCTCTATTTAATTGAAATGATAATTAAACTTTGACTTGGCATTGAAAATGGCTCATTTCGAAATTGAAGCCCCCTCAAATTTTAAAACACGTTAAAATCCAATAAAACAGCTCGTATAGGCGAAAAACGGGTTCCCCTCCAAAATAATAATAAAAACCCCAATTTCAAAAATTGTTGCTTAAATACAATAAATTTATTATTAAAAATATAATAACTTAAAAATCTCAAATCATTTCACTCCGGTCGTCTCGAGTCTCGTCCACGCGTCCGTAACTCAAACAGACTGAAAAACAAGTCATGCATAACATGCAGCATAAAATCATAAATAAATCATAAAAGATGGCATGTAATCATCTAAAATTATTTTCCCCCTAGACATGCACTCATTTCTACGTATTGAGGAATTTCTAGGCGTTACAACTCTCCCCCATTATAGGAATTTTGTCCCCGAAATTGAGTACGTACCAAATAACTCCGGATAGCGCGTCTGCATATCGACCTCAGTATCCCAGGTAGCTTCATCCTCCGAGTGATTCTGCCACCGGACCTTGACCATAGAAATACTATGCACTCTCAGCCTGTGCTCCTCCCGAGCTAGAATCTGCACTGGTCGCTCCTCAAAAGATAATCCGACGCCAACTGGAGCGGCTCAAAATCCAACACGTGTGACGGGTTTGGAACATACTTCCGCAGCATCTAGATGTGGAAGACATTATGAACTGCTGATAAGCTGGGTGGTAACGCTACTCGGTATGCCAGGGTACCAACCATCTCCAAAATCTCGAATGGCCCAATAAACCTCGGGCTGAGCTTGCCTCTCCGGCCAAAGCGCATCACACCTTTCATGGGCGATATCCTCACAAACACATGATCTACAACAGCTAACTCCAGGTCTCGTCGTCTCCAATAGGAATAACTCTTCTGACGACTGGGCTGTCCTCATCCGATCCCGAATCTTCTCACAATATCCGATTTATATTGTACTAACTCCGGTCCAGTCAGCACGCTCTCTCCAACCTCATCCCAGTGCACGGGAGATCTGCATATCCTCCCGTACAGTACCTCATACGGAGCCATGCCAATCGATTCCTGAAAGCTGTTGTTGTATGTGAACTCTACCAGCGGCAATATCGAGTCCCACGTACCCGGAAAATCAATGGCACAAGCTCTCAGCAAATCCTCCAGAATCTGGATGACCCTCTCTGACTCTCCGTCTGTCTGTGGAAAAGCGGTACTGAATGACAATCTAGTCCCCAAGGCGGCATGTAAGCTCCTCGAGAACACAGACGTAAATCTGGTGTCTCTGTCCGACACTATCGAGACGGGTATTCCATGCAGTCTGACAACCTCTCTGATGTAAAGCTCTGCGTACTGCGTCAGGGTGAAAGTAGTCTTCATCGGTAAGAAATGCGCTGACTTGGTGAGTCTGTCCATAATCACCCATATAGCGTTGTACCCTCTGGGACTCCTGGGCAGTCCAACCATAAAATCCATCGTGATATGCTCCCACTTCCACTCAGGAATAGGAAGTGGCTGCAACAACCCTTCCGATCGCTGATGCTCTGCATTGACCTACTGACAAATCAAGCACTCAGACACGAATCTCCAAATTTCTTTCTTCATCCCCGGCCACCAGTACAAAGTCTGCAAATCTCTGTACATCTTCGTACTCACTGGGTGGATGGATTACGTCGATGCATGAGCCTCATATAAGATCTCGGCTCTCAACTGTCCAGTATTGGGCACCCACATACGGCCTCTGAAACGGACTATCCCATCTCAACTGTGTACAGACCTCGTCCTCTGTCTCATCACGCTGTCTCCACTACTGTAACTGCTCATCGGAGGCCTGCCCCTCTCTGATCGCTCTCAAAGAGTCGGCTGAATAGTGAGCGATGCTAAACTCGGCGCACAGTCTCCTGAATAGAACTCCAGACCGAATCTCTGAATCTCATCCTGTAGTGGCCTCTCAACTGACAAACACGCCACTACTGCAGTCTTCTGGCTAAAGCGTCTGGCACTACATTAGCTTTACACGGATTGTAGCTAATGTCACAGTCGTAGTCCTTCACCAACTCTAACCATCTGCGCTGCCTCATGTTCATCTCCTTCTGGGTGGAGAAGTACTTGAGGCTCTTGTGGTCGGTGAATATCTGACACTTCTAGCCGTACAAATAGTACCTCCAAATCTTCAATGTTTGAGGTGAATATCTGACACTTCTCGTCGTACAAATAGTACCTCAAATCTTCAATGCAAACACTACAACTGCAAGCTCCAAATCATGCGTCAGATAGTTCTGCTCATAGCTCTTCAGCTGACTCAATGCATAAGCAATAACCTTACCACCCTGCATCAGAACTGCTCCCAAACCTCTCAGAGAAGCATCTGTATAAACCACAAAGTCCTCGTGGTCCACTGTCATAGCTAACACTGGTGCTGAAGTGAGGGCCTCCTTCAGCTAATCAAAGCTCCTCTGACACTCGGGACTCCACACATACTTCAAATTCTTCTTGGTCAGGGCTGTCAAGGGCACTGGAATAGAAGAGAAGCCCTTGATAAATTTGCGATAATAACCTGCCAAGCCCAAGAAACTGCGAATCTCCGCTGCATTCCTTGGAATCCCCCAGTTCTGCACTGCCTCAACCTTCGATGGGTCGGCTGAAATCCCATATCTAGAAATGATATGCCCCAAGAAAGCTACCTGATCAAGCCAAAACTCGCACTTGCTGAATTTGGCATATAATCTGTGCTCCCTCAACGTCTGCAAAGCTGTCTGAAAGTTCTGCCTATGTTCCTACAAGCTCATCGAATAGACCAGAATGTCATCGATGAAAACTATAACGAACTATTCTAAGTACTGTCTGAATACCCTGTTCATCAGATCCATGAAAATCGTTGGGGATTCGTTCAAAGCTCCTCTGACACTCGGGACTCCACACATACTTCAAATTCTTCTTGGTCAGGGCTGTCAAGGGCACTGGAATAGAAGAGAAGCCCTTGATAAATTTGCGATAATAACCTGCCAAGCCCAAGAAACTACGAATCTCCACTTCATTCCTTGGAATCCCCCAGTTCTGCACTGTCTCAACCTTCGATGGGTCGGCTGAAATCCCATATCTAGAAATGATATGCCCCAAGAAAGCTACCTGATCAAGCCAAAACTCGCACTTGCTGAATTTGGCATATAATCTGTGCTCCCTCAATGTCTGCAAAGCTGTCTGAAAGTTCTGCCTATGTTCCTCCAAGCTCATTGAATAGACCAGAATGTCATCGATGAAAACTATAACGAACTGTTCTAAGTACTGTCTGAATACCCTGTTCATCAGATCCATGAAAATCGTAGGGGATTCGTCAGGCCAAACGGCATCACCAAGAACTCGTAGTGGCCGTAGCGTGTCCTAAAAGCAGTCCTGGACACTTCCTCCTCTCTAACTCTCAGCTGATGATAGCCAGGTCTCAAATCGATCTTCGAAAACACCGAAGCTCCCTGCAGCTGATCAAATAAATCCTCTATCCTTGGGAGTGGATACTTATTCTTCACTGTAAATCTGGGCTTCCGCAGCCTCCTAGCTGCCTCAAATAAGAAGGCCTCCTGCCCTGGCGGTCTGATAGACACTGTCCTCCGCTGACAACCAATCCATGCCTAGGATGAGGTCGAATCCTGATATCGGCAAAACAACCAAATCTGCTCTGACCGCGTGATCCTGAAATGTCATCGACAGACACTGCATGACGCTGGTCATCGTCAACTCCTCTCCTGACGGAACCGTCACGGCGAGAGCTACACCCATGTTCTCCGGAACAATACTCATCCTCTGTGTGAACGCACTCGAAATAAACAAGTGGGTCGCCCCTGACTCTAGCAAAGCGAGTGTAGTGACACCAAGCACATGAATCTCGCCTGAAATAGAAACGTCACACAGGTACGCATTTACGGTCATACTAAATCCCAAAAAGCAGTTTAGATACCTAGTACAGTTCTAAGTTCGCTAGTCCTATCCGTCAAAGTTCTCAAGGAAAGTCCTAGAAGTCCTATAGTTCTCACTTATATATTATTTTGCAACTAAGGCAACCAATTTCCTAGCAGTGCCCCACCTAGCATGCAATTCTAAATACCCAGATAGCAGCATAACAAGTATGGAAATCTAAATCAGAATACCTGTGAGCAATGTTGTGTCCGGATCTGCAGCCTCAGCCTGCATCACGAACACACGACCAGTAGACTACATCCTCCTAGGGCAATTAATAGATACAAGCCCCGGCTCCTTGCAATGGTAACACTTTCCTGATCCCGCCATGCACTGCCCTGAATAACTCTTATGGCACGTCGGACATGTCGGTGTCCCTCCAGGTCTAGGGGCTATAGTCCCCTGCTGCTGTGGTCTCTGCTGACCCTGCGGCCTTTGCTGGCCCTAAGGTCTCTGCTGCTGCTGGCCCTGAGGAGATGGGCCCTTAGAAGGCCCCTGAAACGGTCTCTTCACTGGCTGCTGTGAAGACTGGCCCCTGACGGGCTGCTGCATCTGGCGCTTCCTCTGGTAGTCGTCCCTCATGTCCTTCTGGCCTCTCTCAGACTAGTAAGACCTGTTCACTGTAGCCATATAAGTTTCCACGTTTGCCATGTTGACATCGTGGCGGATGTCGGGTCGCAGTACATCAGTGAACTGCCGCAGCTTCTCGCCCTCCACCGTACCAATTGAGGGAACAAAGGTACACCCTCGCTCAAACTGCCTCACATACTCAGCAACAGACTTGTATCCCTGGCGGAGACTCATGAACTCCCGAATAAGCTGGCTCCGGGCATCCACAGTCAAATACTTCTCGAAGAAGACCTTCTTGAATTCCTACCATGACAGGCTCTCCAATAATAGACCAACCACTGCGCCCTTCCACCACAGAGCGGCATCTCCCTTCAGCATAAAAATAGCACAACGGACCTTGTCCGCTTCCCCGAGACCCATATAGTCATAGATGGTCTTCATATATCGGATCCACTCCTCAGCAACAAGTGGATCGGTGGTACCAGCGAACTCCTTAGGTCCCTGCTTGCGGAACCTCTCAGCAACATCCTCCTCATAGATGGTCTTCATATATCGGATCCACTCCTCAGCAACAAGTGGATCGGTGGTACCAGCGAACTCCTTAGGTCCCTGCTTGCGGAACCTCTCAGCAACATCCTCCTCATGCGACTTCCCGGGTCGCTCTGACTGACGCTCCAGAAGCCTAGTAATCCCCAGCTAGCATATCCATGCTAGCCATCTCGTATGGGGTCAACTGAGGTGGTGGTGGAGGAAGAGGAGGCGTAGCATCTTCCTGATGGGTCCTATCACGTCTGGGAGGCATTCTGATACACCAAACCTTATCACGTAAATCTAAGTGCATGACTAAGCGTCTAATTTTAAAACTCTATGGCCAAAACTCATGCAGGACTAAAACATGCAGCATGCAAACATAAACATAAATCATAAAACAGTAAAACTCACAGACTGGTAGTGCGACTTCCGAGCTCCACGTAGCAGGCTAGTACCCCACCAGAACCACCACTCTGGTACCAACTGAAACGAACCAGACTCTAGAATTTTTTTTAAAAACATATGCGGAATACATAAACTTAAGTGTGACTCGTTCCCTTTTAAAACATTTCTAAATCATTTTCTCAACCATACTATAAATATAAATAAAGGAATATTTAAAAACGTTAAAACATCCGGACGGTATAAAAATCACTGAGTAAAAATACTAAAACTGAACATGTTTAAAACCAAAATCTGAAAAGTCAATCATAAGATAAGTGAAGCATGAAGGCGGTCACGAGGTACTGCTGCAGCAGGCGCTCAGAGGTCCTCACCGCCAGTCGGGTAAACTCAGCAGGATCATCAATTTGCACCATTTAAACCTAGTGAGCCTAGAGGCTCAGCATACTCTATTTTGTATCATAACAAAGTACATACTAATAAAGTCGCATGCAAGCACATACTTTGTAATAAAATAACGTTAAAACATGAATGCATGCATGATCTTAAAACATTGCTTCATACATTTCATATCATAGCATAACATATAACGTATATAAGGCATGACATAGCATAACATGAAAAACGTATGAGTAATATCCTGAAGTGTGGACCATACTCGATTGATCAATCTATAAACCAACGTACGCGGCGATGTGGTTCACCCGACCTTACCTCGGGATCCCTTTATGTCACACCTCTATGCTGCCACTTCACCATGCCATGAACACATGGATCCATAAGCTCGTAATACATGGAAATAGGAGTTCAACGGGCCCGGTATGTGAGGATTAGAATTTGCTATGTTCAATTATTAGCTAATTAGATTTGGTTTAGAATTAGCTAATTGATTTTCTGAGTATCGGGTTTTCAGATTTGAGGATTTAATGATTTTTAGAATTTCAGTTTTTAGCGGAATCTGGATGCTCAGATGTGCCCTGGTGTGTTTGCGTGAGTTGTTGCAAGCAGGGAGCAAAACGCCGCTGGTCATATGTGGCGTTGCTGGAGGTAATGCGACGTCGTATTGTGCTTTCAGAAGTGGCGATAGATAGAGGGATCTGTTAGCGGGCGTGAACAGATGTGAGCTTTTGCGCGAGGAAGTCAGTGATGGTTAGTTGTCCAGAGTCGTTCAGATGTCAACGATGGTCAATGGTGCTGATTGATGAATTCAGAAGTGACCAAGATCTGAGGAGCGCTAGCGGGACTTGATGCTATGTCGTTTTGATAAGTTAGCACGATGTCGTTTTGCTGTTGCGTTAATAGAGAGTAGCAAAGTCTTATTCGAGACAACGGAGGCAGTTGTGAGACTTCTGCTTTAGAGTGAAAGCTGATCAGTACCAACATCTGAGTTGGTGAGACATCTGAATTAGTCGCCGATGACTTCTGTTGTAGTTTTTACTGGGGATTTAAATGCAAGTGCTGATCAACACTTAGAGCATTTCGAACCTTAGATTTCCTATCTTCTTCCCCGATAACCTTCGATTGCTACTGTTCACCCGAACCCTATTTTCGTCGATTGCCATCATTTCTCGCCGCCGTTTGGAGTAAGATTGGTAGCACTGAGCTCGCCTTATCTAGGGCTTTCGAAGTACCAGTTTAGAGATTGGAGTCGCTGGATTTGAGGAACGCGAAGTTGCTGTAGTGCTTGAGTGTCTTCGCGATTGTGGACCAGTAGTTCTTCTGTTCTTTGACAGCTTTGGGGTAAGTGATTCTTTATCGATTTAAGCTTCTTTGGAGATCTGAGTAGTGCTCTGTTGGAGTAGGTAAACTGAGTTAAATTACTGGGCTTCAGTATTAAGCTGTTCGAGTTCAGAATTGAGTTGATTTTGAGGTATCTTAACAGATTCGAGATTTAGTAGCTTCTGCCGAGTTGCCGTCGAGCTGCTTGGGCAGTGGATTTGAGTTGGTTACTGTGCCCTTCTTGTTGTAAGATCTGTTGAGGTTTGAGGTACGAATTGAGCTATATTAAGCAGTTTCGATATCAGCTTTGGGAATATTTCTTTCGTGTGTTAGCTGCCGTGTTGTGTATTGACTGCTGAATTATCTGCTTATGTTCTCATTGCTGTTTGTGCGTGTGATGTTTTGCATTGATTTAGCATGAGTCTGCTATGCATTCATACATGCGTATTGAGCCTGATTCTTTTGATAGCTGAATCCCTTGAGACGTTGTGATCGACCGCTGAGTCGTCGTGCCTGAAAGGTCCAACGTTGTTTTGATGTGGTGGCCACCTGAGTCGTTGTGCCTGAATTCCACACTGCCTTTTGATGGTCGACTGAGTCGTCGTACCTGAAGATCACAAGATGATGATGATTGATGAGATTTGCACAGCTGAGTCGTTGTGATATTCTATTGACCTACCGATGATTCTTGGTAGCCCTTACATGCATTTCACGATAGATTTATTGCATTTTTTGATATGATTTATGTTTTTATTGTGATCTTCGTACTGAGGTTTGACCTCGTTTGTTTTCACTATTTTGGGCTGCCTTGGTTTGTGTTGGCCTTGGCAGGTTCTTCAGGTAACCAAGCTGGACAGAGTGGAGCATCAGCTGGTCGATCCCCTTTTTGAATTGAGTCCTAGTGTAGTGATATTTATATTGAGCCAGAGTATGTCCTGTGCCTCTATTTATGTTGGGGATCGGGTGTTGTATTATTAACGTTGTTGTTTGAGTTTTGAACCAAACTCTATTTTATGTATGATGTATTTTGAAATGATATTGGATCAGGTCCCTTATTACAAAAATTTTTTTAGCCCATATTTTCATGATGCTTCCGCATAATTGTGACTAATTGTTGTATTAGCGCACGTGGCCTGACATTTTTGGTATCAGAGCTTAAACTGGGATAAGCTCGTTTCCTTTTGATCACACTTGAGTCTAGGCACAGAGTTTGAGTTTTTGATTTTGACTGACTTGTGATTTTGTGATTTGATTATTTGCCTCTGTGATTAATCTGCTTGTTTTTCTTACCTCTGAGTTTTGGTAGATGCCGCCGAGGAGAGGTAGGAGTAGGATTGCTAGGCAGATAGATGGGGAATCTAGAGCCCCGGGAAGTGATGAGGATGTTGTGCAGGAGGGTATCCCTTTGCGTCGCCGTGGTAGACAGGCTGAGGTAGAGGTGGATGATGTGACCCTACATATTGGAGAGATGGAGCTAGTGTTGGCTAGGTTCCAGAGGATGAATCCCCCGATGTTTACTGGTGTTGAGGCTTGTCTGTTGGCTGAAGGCTGGCTTGAGCACATGGAAGAGTTGTTTGACGATGTGGAGTACTCGCAAGAGCGGAGACTGAAGTTAGCAGTGTTGCAGTTGAGAGAGCATGCGCAACGCTGGTGGAAGGGTACTTCTCGTGTCATGAGAGAGACTAAAGTTGTGATTTCGTGGGATAGCTTCTGTGCAGCTTTTTGACAGGAGTATAACCCTGAGTCTTTCTACAACAACGGTGAGAGGGAGTTCGACAGTCTGAAGCAAGGTAACTTGAGGGTGGCCGAGTATGCCAGGCAGTTTTCTTCGTTGTTGTCGTATGTTCCCCATGTTGCGAACCAGGAGAGGATGAAGAGGAACAAGTTTCTGAGAGGGTTGAGACCCGAGTTGTTCCGGATGGTGTTAGATGGTTCCCCTGCGACGTATGCTTAGGCTGTGGATAGAGCAGTGGACATTGAGGAGAGTCTGATGGAGGTGCAGAATCAGGTTCAGCCGACAGCTGGACGTAGTTTTCTACCTGTACTGAAAGCGATGCCTTCTTTCCAAACTCCTCAAGTGCCGCAACAGTCGAATCGTCAGAGGTTCAAGCCCCGAGGGAAACAGTTTAAGAAGCATTCAAACTCGAGTTCTTCTGGTTCAGTGAGTTCTGGTGGCAGTGGCTCCGGAGGAGGAGTGACTTGTGGAAAGTGTGGAGGTCGTCATATGACTTCGCAGTGTCGTGGAGTTCAGGGCCATTGCCATAACTGTGGGCAGCCTGGACATTTTGCTCGAGTGTGTCCGACTGGAGGACAGTCAGTGAATCAGTCACAGCAAGGTTCTGCTTGTGGTTCTTCGCAGCAGAGACAGTTACCTTTTGCTCAGTCACAACGATCAGGATTCCAACCCCGTGAACCGTCTAGGTTTGGTGGACCTTCGAGACCTCAGTTTCTGGGACCGCAGCAGGCTCAGGTGAATGCCTTGACGAGTGAGCAAGCCGCTGAGATGCCTGAGAGGATTATTGCAGGTACTTGTGCTATCTTTGATTTTCCTGCACGAGTTTTGTTTGATACTGGAGCATCACACTCCTTTATTTCTGAGTTGTTTGTGTATGATTGTGGGTTGAGTTCTTCCCCACTGTGCGATGATGTCTCTGTATCTACCCCTACTGGCGTGAGTTTGTTGTCCTGTGAGGCGGTGTTGGATTGTGTTCTTAGGTTTGATGAGCATGTGTTGGTGACCAATCTGATTGTTTTGGGAATTAGAGATTTTAATTGTATTTTGGGAATGGATGTGCTGTCCAGTTATAGAGCGACAGTGGATTGTTTCCATGGTGTAGTGAGATTTAGGCCTGAATTTGGAGAGAAATGGGATTTCTATGGTACTGATTCGCGACCAAGATTCCTTTTGTGTCTGCCATGGAGATGTTTAGTTTGTTGTCGCTAGAGAATTCATGGTTTATGATCTATACCTTGGATGTTTCCCAAGTATCGCGAGTAGAGTTGAACGATGTTCCGATTGCTCGAGAGTTTCCTGACGTGTTTCCGGATGAGATTCCTGGATTCCCTCTAAGACGAGAGATTGATTTCAGTATAGAGTTGGTGCCAGGAACAACCCCGATTTCTAGAGCTTCGTATCGATTGGCGCCAGCTGAGTTGAAGGAACTCAAAGAGCAGTTGCGTGATCTGTTAGAGAAGGGCTTCATTAGACCGAGTATGTCGCCCTGGGGAGCTCCAATTATTTTTGTGAAGAAGAAGGATGGATCTATGAGGATGTGTGTGGATTTTCGGCAGTTGAACAAAGCGACGATTAAGAACAAGTATCCGTTGCCGAGGATTGATGACTGTTTGACCAGTTGCAGGGATCTGTTGTATACTATAAGATTGATCTGCGATCTGGTTATCATTAGTTGCGGATCAGAGACTCTGATGTGGAGAAGACGGCTTTCAAGACTAGGTATGGGCATTATGAGTTTTTGGTGATGCCTTTTGGATTGACGAATGCTCCTCCTATCTTCATGGATTTGATGAATCGCGTCTTCAGTGAGTATATCGATCGTTTTGTGATTGTCTTCTGGCTGGATAGAATAGTTTTTTTGGGTCATGTAATTTCAGCGCAAGGAATTTCTGTGGATCCTAGTAAGGTCGAAGCAGTTCTTAACTGGGAGCGACCTAGGAATGTTTCTGAGATCCATAGTTTCTTAGATTTGGCTGGCTATTATAGGAGTTTCATTGAGAAGTTCTCTTCGATAGCTAGGCCGATGACAAAGTTGACCCAGAAAGATAGGAAGTTTGTTTGGACTGATGAGTGTGAGTCGAGTTTCCAGTTGCTTAAGGAGAAGTTGGCTACTGCTCCTGTGTTAGCTTTGTCTTCTGGTTCTGGAGGTTTTGTGGTTTGCTCTGATGCTTCTCTGTGCGGTTTAGGATGCGTATTGATGCAGAACGGGTATGTGATAGCCTATGCGTCTCGAGATTTGAAGCCCCATGAGACGAGATACCCCGTTCATGATCTTGAGTTGGCTGCGATAGTGTTTGCCTTGAAGATTTGGCGTCACTATTTGTACGGGGAACAGTTTGTGGTGTACACTAACCACAAGAGTTTGAAGTATATCTTCACGCAGTCGGACTTGAATATGAGGCAACACCGCTGGATGGAGTTGCTGAAGGATTTTGAGTGCGAGATTCAGTATCATCCTGGGCGGATGAATTTGGTGGCTGATGCTTTGAGTAGGAAATCCCAACCTGCGATGTTGACGTCGATGAGAATATCCAAAGTCCATGAGGATTTGGGGACTTCTGGGTGGCGTTTTCAGCCGAGTGATCAGTACTTTGTGGTTTCTTCTTTTCAAGTTGAGCCACAGATTGTAGCAGACATTAGAGCAGCGCAGAGGACTGATCCGTATCTTCATGAATTGAAGATTAAGGCTCAGAATGGTCAGTCTGAGGATTTCTCTGTTGCTTCTGATGGGTGCTTGAGATTTCGAGTTAGATTGGTGGTTCCGAATTTGATTGATTTGAAGGAAACCATCTTGAATGAAGCTATTGTAGTCGATACAGTGTGCATCCGGGCGAGAGGAAGATGTATCATGCTTTGAAGTCTCACTATTGGTGGGAAGGCATGGGGAATGACATATCTTGATTTGTAGCTCGTTGTTTGAATTTTCAACAGGTCAAGGCCGAGAGGATGAGACCTCGTGGATTGCTACAGAGTTTAGAAGTGCCTCAGTGGAATTGGGAGCACATTTCCATGGATTTTGTGACGCATTTGCCTCGATCGAGTAGGGGATGTGATGCTGTTTGGGTTGTGATTGATAGACTTTCGAAGTCAGCGCATTTCATTCCCTATGATGTGAGGTGTTCGATGAAGAAGATGGCGCGACTGTACATTGACCATGTAGTGAGATTGCATGGAGTGCCGGTTTCAATAGTGTCCCTGTGTTTGCCTTTGATTTCGAGGATGAAATCTCTTAAGATGGGCAGAATGTAATTATATTTGGTTTAGAATTAGCTAATTGATTTTCTGAGTATCGGGTTTTCAGATTTGAGGATTTAATGATTTTTAGAATTTCAGTTTTTAGCGGAATCTGGATGCTCAGATGTGCCCTGGTGTGTTTGCGTGAGTTGTTGCAAGCAGGGAGCAAAACGCCGCTGGTCAGATGTGGCGTTGCTTGAGGTAATGCGACGTCGTATTGTGCTTTCAGAAGTGGCGCTAGATAGAGGGATCTGTTAGCGGGCGTGAACAGATGTTAGCTTTTGCGCGAGGAAGTCAGCGATGGTTAGTTGTCCAGAGTCGTTCAGATGTCAACGATGGTCAATGGTGCTGATTGATGAATTCAACAGTGACCAAGATCTGAGGAGCGCTAGCGGGACTTGATGCTACATCGTTTTGATAAGTTAGCACGACGTAGTTTTGCTGTTGCGTTAGTAGAGAGTAGCAAAGTCTGATTCGAGACAGCGGAGGCAGTTGTGAGACTTCTGCTTTAGAGTGAAAGCTGATCAGTACCAACATCTGAGTTGGTGAGACATCTGAATTAGTCGTCGATGACTTCTGTTGTAGTTTTGACTGGAGATTTAAATGCAAGTGCTGATAGACACTTAGAGCATTTTGATGGATCTGTGTCGACAGATCCAGATTGAATTTTGAATTACACAAAACTTATTATTGTGTTTCTAACAACTCTATGTAGTGTGCAGACGTCAACAGGAGAAATATGTTAGAGAAGCTTTCTGTTGAAGATGTCTGTTGAAGAAGGTTGATGAAGAAGATTCATAGTGAAAAGAAGCTTTCAGAAGCTGTTGGAATGAAGTTTAAAGAGGAGAAATCTGATAACAGTTGGAACGATATAAAGTAGTTGAGCTTAGCTTTCGTGGACAGCTTTGCTTACGTGGCGTCATGAATGGACATATTTGCTTACGTGGGGCCCAGCGTGGACAGATATGCTTACGTGGAACAGCTGTATCTGCTGTTAGTTGTGTTGCGTAAAGAGAAGCTGGAGAAGATGGATTCAGCAGTAGAAGTATTCAGCAACGATGACGTCATCACAATCAGCAACGTTAACAGTAACATACAGCAGCATTCAGCAATGATGACATCAGCGTTGCTATTGAAGGAATCGAGAATCAGCAACCATGACGTCAGCTTTTCTATTGTTAAGAAGAGCTGGTATCAGTAATGATGACGTCAGCATGTCTACTAGAAGAAGCTATGAGCAGCAAAGATGACGTCGGCAATATCAGCAGACAACTATCTGGAAACAGCAACGATGACGTCAGCAGTGAGCTACAGTAGATTCAGCAGCAAGCTACAGAACATTCAGCAGGAAGCTACAGTGATCAGTAGTTGAAGCAATCAGCTGTTGCAATAAGAAGTAAATCAGCAACCGTGACGTTATCATATCTGTTGATGCAGAATACAAAGAAGAGAGGTTGCTGATGAAGATCGAACAGTAATGATGACATCAGCAGTGATGTCATCACAATCAGCAGTTGAGCAAAAGCAATTTCAGCAGTTGACAAGAGAAGCGCAAGAGATGGAGCGACGTCGTTTAACTCTTCACAGTATATCAGCCGTAGCGCTAAACAGAAGACAATCAGCTGTTGCGATTAAGATGTCAGCAGAAGATTAATCCAGTCGCAAGCTACAATGTTGAACAAATTATTGGAGCACATTCAGCTGTTGGAATGCAATCAACGCTCAAGATGGATAGAATCAATGACTGAGATTGAGTCGTGCAAAATGCCTTAAATCAAGGGAACAAGATTTGTACTATTCTGGGAAATAGTACAATATACAGAGGATGGTTGCACACATTTGGAAAGAAGACAAATTGGCCTTGACAAGCGCAGAAGGGATTTGAATCTACTGTCTAACGGCCATATTTGGAGAGAAGCTTTATATACGAAGATTTTGAAGAAGACAAGTGATCAATCCATAAGGAACAAAAAACAGAGGGAAAAATATTTGAGACGAAGCAGTAGACCGCCATTAGAGAGGAGCGCATATCGACTGTCTACTGCTGAGTCTCAATCAGCTTTTGTAGAGCATTTTCCTAGTGTGTGAGATTTAATTTTTACGAGAGTTGTGCTTACACTGTAAATCTCACACACACAGATTCATTCGCATATTTTGAGAGATATGCGTAATTGCTTAGCGAGTGAATCAAAACCCAAATGCAAATCAGATCCCGTCCAAGCACGACGACGTTAAACTTTGTGTTTGTAGCCTTTCTCACATAGGCGTTAAACAAGTGATTGAGTGAACAGCCGAGGGTTGGTAGAGTCTAGGAGTTCTCGCAGCTGCTGGTTGCGGGATCGGGTCTGTACACGATGTATAGATCAAATCTTCTAGTGAAACCTTCCGAAGAGGAAGAAGGGGAGACGTAGGAAATTGAAGTCCAAACTTCCATAAACAAATATTTGGTCCATTTATTTAAGCTTTCCGCATATGTATTTTACATTTAGCACTCACGCATACACCATGGCACACACAGTAAGTCGAACAGATTTCTGTAAACAGAAATCTGTTTGCATTAAGTGTTTTAAAATTTATGATTCAGTTCTGGTGTCTTTCGCATGATTTTATTTCATACCAGATCTGTCTCCGGTGTTCTGTTTTAAATGTTCAAGAACCAGAGTTATTGCACCTCCTTTAGAGCAGCGCAAAAGTTTTTAATTTTTAAGTAGCAGCGCTTGCTTTGAATTTATTGCTTTAAATTCCCTATCCATCGGTCCTAACACATTTCGAACCTTAGATTTCCTATCTTCTTCCCCGATAACCTTCGATTGCTACTGTTCACCCGAACCCTATTTTCGTCAATTTCCATCGTTTCTCGCCGCCGTTTGGAGTAAGATTGGTAGCGCTGAGCTCGTCTTCTCTAGGGCTTTCGATTAGTACAAGTTTGGAGACTGGAGTCGCTGGATTTGAGGAACGCGAAGTTGCTGTAGTGCTTGAGTGTCTTCGCGATTGTGGACCAGTAGTTCTTCTGTTCTTTGACAGCTTTGAGGTAAGTGATTCTTTACCGATTTAAGCTTCTTTGGAGAGCTGAGTAGTGCTCTGTTGGAGTAGGTAACTGAGTTAAATTACTGGGATTTAGTATTAAGCTGTTCGAGTTCAGAATTGAGTTGATTTTGAGGTATCTTAATAGATTCGAGATTTTAGTAGCTTCTGCCGAGTTGCCGTGGAGCTGCTTGGGCAGTGGACTTGAGTTGGTTTCTGCGCCCTTCTTGTTGTAAGATCTGTTGAGGTTTGAGGTACGAATTGAGCTATATTAAGCAGTTTCGATATCAGCTTTGGGAATATTTCTTTCGTGTGTTAGATGCCGTGTTGTGTATTGACTGCTGAATTATCTGCTTATGTGCTCATTCCTGTTTGTGCATGTGATGTTATGCATTGATTTAGCATGAGTCTTCTATGCATTCATGCATGCATATTGAACCTGATTCTTCTGATAGATGAATCCCTTGAGACGTTGTGATCGGCCGGCTGAGTCGTCGTGACTGAAAGGTCCAACGTTGTTTTGATGTGGTGGCCAGCTGAGTCGTTGTGACTGAATACCACACTGCCTTGTGATGGTCGGCTGAGTCGTCGTACCTGAAGATCACAAGATGATGATGATTGATGAGATTTGCACAGCTGAGTCGTTGTGCTATTCTGTTTGCCTACCGATGATTCTTGGTAGCCCTTACATGCATTGCACGATAGATTTTATTGCATTGTCTGATATGATTTATGCTTTTGTTGTGCTCTTCGTACTGAGGTTTGACCTCGTTTGTTTTCCCTGTTTTGGGGTGCCTTGATTTGTGTTGGCCTTGGCAGGTTCTTCAGGTAACCAAGCTGGTCAGAGTGGAGCATCAGCTGGTCGATCCTCTTTTTGAATTGAGTCCCAGTGTAGTGATATTTATATTGAGCCAAGGGATGTCTTGAGCCTCTATTTATGTTGGGGATCGGGTGTTGTATTATTAACTGTTGTTGTTTGAGTATTGAAACAAACTCTATTTTAAGTATGATGTATTTTGAAATGATATTGGATCAGGCCCTTATTCGAAATTTTTTAGCTCATATTTTCATGATGCTTCCGCATAATTGTGACTAATTGTTGTATTAGCGCACATGGCCTGACACGGTATCCCGCATCCCCCCATCATAAGTTGCCACAAATCATTCATTCCTCGGGTTTGCCTTTTAAAAGAACATGCCTTTAACATTACATAAAACATTCATGATGCATGCATTTCGTAAAATTATGCAAGTTTAAAAGTTTAGCCCGCTAATGTATATTTAATACTTTCATTTAAAACATTTACGTACATATCATACTATATATATGATTAAACATATATTCACGAGTTTTTACATTTTCTACTTTGGTCAAGGACTGGTTCAGGAGCCTGGCCCACTACTTCTAGACTTAACCTCAACCTTAACTTAGCCCATGACTTAAATGTTCACCTTTAAAATTTCCTAACACCTTCCAATTTGACTACTTTCAATTTAATTTTGACTTTATAAATCAAAGGATAATTTTTTGACTAATTTCCAAAATCGATTTTGACTTAAAATCAAAAGACTAATTTTGACTAATTTCAAAATCAATTTTGACTTAAGATTATCAAAGTAATCAAATTTTGACTTTAAAAGAGTATAACTTAAACAATTTTGACCCAAGGACCAATTTTGACCAAAAGACCGATTTTGACCAAATTAAAATCCAATAGTCAAATTTTGACTCAACTAAAATTCCAAAGACTCCAATTTTGACCAAAAACTTGAAAATAAACATCAAATCCAATTATTTTAAAAGTTTGACTCAAATTAAAACCTTTGACTATTTTCTTTAAAATTTTGGACCTTCGACTT
Source organism: Dorcoceras hygrometricum (assembly GCA_001598015.1). Lineage (NCBI taxonomy): Eukaryota > Viridiplantae > Streptophyta > Magnoliopsida > Lamiales > Gesneriaceae > Dorcoceras > Dorcoceras hygrometricum. The sequence continues at coordinate 73,593 of KV010228.1, read as the reverse complement.
AAAATTAAAATAACAGGTCCATATTAAAATAACTTGGACCGACTTTAAAATATTTTGACTCGAGACTCAATGAACCAACCCCGGCCCAATCGAACCGAACCAACCGGTTCAATTGAACCGAACCAACCCAAGGCAAACCCTAAACCGAAACACACAGACACACTCATGCGGCCCGCGCGACCAGCGGCTACTCTTCCCGTTCGTTCTCCTGCTCCAGCCACCACTGACCGGAGTCCCATTGGCTGGACCACCCCCAGGTCCAGCCGGTCCTAACCTAACCATTTAGCATGAGTCTGCTATGCAGTCATGCATGCATATTGAACCTGATTCTTTTGATAGATGAATCCCTTGAGACGTTGTGATCGGCCGGCTGAGTCGTCGTGCCTGAAAGGTCCAACGTTGTTTTGATGTGGTGGCCAGCTGAGTCGTTGTGACTGAATACCACACTGCCTTGTGATGGTCGGCTGAGTCGTCGTACCTGAAGATCACAAGATGATGATGATTGATGAGATTTGCACAGCTGAGTCGTTGTGCTATTCTGTTTGCCTACCGATGATTCTTGGTAGCCCTTACATGCATTGCACGATAGATTTTATTGCATTGTCTGATATGCTTTATGCTTTTGTTGTGCTCTTCGTACTGAGGTTTGACCTCGTTTGTTTTCCCTATTTTGGGCTGCCTTGATTTGTGTTGGCCTTGGCAGGTTTTTCAGGTAACCAAGCTGGACAGAGTGGAGCTTCAGCTGGTCGATCCTCTTTTTGAATTGAGTCCCAGTGTAGTGATATTTATATTGAGCCAAGGGATGTCCTGAGCCTCTATTTATGTTGGGGATCGGGTGTTGTATTATTAACTGTTGTTGTTTGAGTATTGAAACAACTCTATTTTAAGATGATGTATTTGAAATGATATTGGATCAGGCCCTTATTCGAAAATTTTTAGCCCATTATTTTGTATGCTTCCGTATAATTGGTGTATTAGCGCACGTGGCCTGACACGAAACTGGTAAAATGGTGGGACCATGATCTCAAGGCACGGTGCTACATGTTGGCTTCTATGTCCAATGAAATGCAACGGTAATTTGAGGGCACTGTGCATGCTGCTGACATCCACATGCACCTCAAAGAGTTGTATGGTGAGAACTCTCGGGCAGAGAGGTTAACAACTAAAAAGGAACTCACGACCGATCGCATGCGCGAGGGGACTTCAGTCCACAAGCATGTGGTCCGTATGATTGGCTCATTGAAAAGTTATTGGGCCTTGAAATTGTACTTACACATGAACTGTCTGTGGATTTGCTTCTTCTCTCCATCCCTCCTGCATTCGACCTTTTGTGGAACATGAACAAGCTAGATGCCACCCTTGAAGAGTTGGTAAACATGTTTGTCGTATTTGAAGGGACCATGAAGAAGGACAAGCCCATCCTCCTCTTGGACTCTTCTTCGTATACGAAGAAGGGCCCCAAACTCAAGGGTAAAAAGAGTTCTGCCCCTGTGAAGGAGAATATTCCCAACAAGAAGCCCAAGGCAAGGTCTCCTAAGCCCAACAAGACTGAGTAAGTTTACCACCACTGCCACAAGCCTAGGAATTGGAGGAGGAACTGCCGCGATTATCTTGAGCAGCTACGAGCAGTGAAAGGTATATCTATATTGAAATAAATATGTCTCTTAAATCTACTTCTTGGGTACTGGATACCGGATGTGGATCTCATATCTGCAATGAATTTCAGATAATGACAATAATTCGGTATCTTAGGATGGGTGAGACCAACTTGAGGCTGGGAAATAGAGCAAGAGTTGCGGTCGTAGCAATTGGAGATGTTTATTTATTTCTGCACTCCAATTTTAAGTTCTTATCAAAGGATCCTTTATTTGTTCCTGATTTAATAAAGAAAACTATGTCTGTGAGGACGAAGATTAGTAGAGGTGGTTAGTGGTTAATCAGATTTGATTAACAATGGTTTAATCTGGATTTATCAGCTTAGGGAGTAAATCAAGTTAGAAGGAATCATCACAGGCATGATCTTATCTGGTGGCCCGTGCTGATCTGCTGTTGCGCAAGATGTTATGGAAATACTATGCAGTAACTTCGTCAGTTCTCAAAACATGGGACGGATCCGGCTCATATTTCCTCAACATTGACACATGAAACACGTCATGCATCACGGCTAACTCCTCGGGCAGCCTCAGTCTATAAGCCAACTGTCCAATCCGCTCGATAATCTCAAAGGGACCAACGAATCTGGGAGCCAATTTGCCTTTAAATCGGAATCTCATCACGCTCTTGAAAGGAGAAATCTTGAGAAACACACGATCGCCTACCTCAAACTCTAGCGGTCGACGTCTACGGTTCGCATAACTCGAGAAACGGTCTTGGGCAGCCTTCATTCTACTCCAGATCAAATCAATTTGGTCTTTCATGTGCTGAACAAACTCCGGTGTAGAAAGCTGTCTCTCGCCGACTTCTTCCCAACAGATCGGGGATCTGCACTTTCGACCATACAAAGCCTCAAACGGAGCCATTCCAATAGTGACTTGGTAGCTGTTGTTATATGAAAACTCCACTAAGGAAAGCGAATCCTGCCAGCCACCGCTGAAATCCATCACTACCGCTCGTAGCATATCCTCTAAAGTCTGGATAGTCCGCTCAGACTGTCCGTCTGTCTGTGGGTGATAGGTTGTGCTCATCGGCAATCTCGAACCCATTGCCGCTTGCAGACTCTTCCAAAAGCGAGAAGTAAACCTCGGATATCTGTCAGACACTATCGAAACCGGAACCCCATGCAATCTAACCACATGGTCGATGTACAACTTCGCCATCTTTTTCATCGAGCACCTCACATCATAGGGAATGAAATGGGCTGACTTCGAAAGTCAATCAATCACAACCCAAATCGCATCACATCCCCTACTCGATCGAGGTAGATGAGTCACGAAATCCATGGCGATGTGCTCCCAATTCCATTGGGGCACCTACAAACTCTGCAACAACCCACCAGGTCTCATCCTCTCAGCCTTGACCTGTTGGAAATTCAGACATCTAGCAACAAAAGCAGAAATGTCACTCTTCATACCTGTCCACCAGTAGTGAGACTTCAAGACATGGTACATCTTTCGCTCGCCTGGATGCACACTGTACCGACTACAATGTGCTTCATTCATGAGGGTCTCCTTCAGATCAATCAGGTTCGGAACTACTAATCTCCCTCTGAATCTCAAACATCCATCTGAAGCAACAGAGAAATCATCGGACTGACCCGACTGCGCCTTAATCCTCAACTCATGGATATAGGGGTCGGTCCTCTGCGCCTCCCTGATGTTCATCACAATCTGCGGTTCCACCTGAAGAGACGAAACGAAGAAATACTGATCACCCGGCTGGAATCGCCAACCAGAAGTACTCAACTCCTCATGAACTTTAGAAATACTCAAGGATGCCAACATATCAGGCTGGGTCTTTCTGCTCAAAGCGTCGGCTACTAAGTTCACACGCCCAGGCTGATACTGAATCTCACAATCAAAGTCCTTAAGCAATTCCATCCAGCGTCGCTGCCTCATGTTCAAATCCGACTGCGTGAAGATATATTTCAGGCTCTTGTGGTCGGTGTACACCACAAATTCTTCACCATA
>KV010228.1:34308-50616 GCA_001598015.1 Dorcoceras hygrometricum | reverse complement strand
AGGCGAACGCTTTGACGAGAGAGCAGGCTGAGGAGACACCTGCCATAGTGATCGCAGATACATGCTCTATTCTCGATTATCCTGTGAGAGTTCTATTTGACACTGGTGCATCACACTCTTTTATTTCTGAGTTGTTTGTTTGTGAGTATGGGTTGAGTTCTTCCCCATTGTGTGATGTTGTTTCCGTGTCTACCCCTGCTGGTGTGAGTCTGTGGTCCCATGAAGTGGTGTTGGATTGTGTGCTTCGATTTGATGAGCATGTTTTGGTGTCCAATCTGATTGTTTTGGGAATCAGAGATTTTGATGGCATCTTGGTAATGGATGTATTGTCTAGCTATAAGGCTACTGTCTATTGTTTTCATGGTGTGGTGAGATTTCGCCCTGATTCGGGTGAGAGGTGGGAGTTCTACGGTGCTGATTCACGCTCGAAGATTCCACTGGTGTCCGCCATGGAGATGTTTAGCCTGCTATCGCTGGATAATGTTGGATTTATGATTTATGCGCTTGACGTTTCCCGAGAGCCCCGATTGGAGTTGAGCGACATTCCGATCGTTCGAGAGTTTCCCAATGTGTTCCCGGATGAGATTCCTGGATTCTCTCTAAGACGTGAGATCGACTTCAGCATCGAGTTGGTGCCCGGTACCACCCCGATTTCTAGAGCTCCGTATCGGTTGGCGCCCGCAGAGTTGAAAGAGCTGAAGGATCAGTTGAGAGATCTCTTGGAGAAAGGCTTCATCAGACCGAGTATGTCACCATGGGGAGCTCCGTTTTTGTGAAGAAGAAGGATGGGTCTATGAGATTGTGTGTGGACTTCCGACAGTTGAATAAAGCGACGGTGAAGAACAAGTATCCTTTGCCGAGGATTGATGACTTGTTCGATCAGTTGCAGGGATCGGTCGTATACTCGAAGATTGACTTACGCTCTGGTTATCACCAGTTGCGGATTAGAGACGCTGACGTGGCGAAGACAGCTTTTCGGACTCGGTATGGGCATTATGAGTTTCTGATCATGCCGTTTGGGTTGACGAATGCCCCAGCTGTTTTCATGGATTTTATGAATCACGTCTTTAGCGAGTACATCGATCGGTTCATGATCGTCTTCATAGATGACATCCAAGTGTATTCGAGGAGCATAAGAGAGCATAAGGAGCACCTTAGATTGGTGTTGCAGAGGTTGAGAGACTCGCAATTGTACGCCAAGTTCAGCAAGTGTGAATTTTGGCTTGACAGAATTATCTTTTTGGGTCATGTGATTTCAGCGCAAGGGATTTCGGTGGATCCGAGTAAGGTCGAAGCAGTTCTTAACTGGGAGAGACCTAGGAATGTGTCCGAGAACCGTAGCTTTTTGGGATTGGCTGGCTATTACAGGCATTTATTGAGAAGTTCTCATCAATAGCCAGGCCTATGACTCAGTTGACTCATGAAGCCTCATGAGACGAGGTACCCGGTTCATGATTTGGAGTTGGCTGCGATAGTGTTTGCCTTGAAGATTTGGCGGCATTATCTGTATGGTGAAGAATTTGTGGTGTACACCGACCACAAGAGCCTGAAATATATCTTCACGCAGTCAGACTTGAATATGAGGCAACGAAGTTGGATGGAATTGCTCAAGGACTTTGACTGTGAGATTCAGTATCAGCCTGGGCGGATGAACTCGGTTGCCAATGCCTTGAGTAGGAAGACCCAGCCTGCGATGCTTTCGTTTTTGAGTGCCTCAAAAGTCTATGAGCAATTGAGTACTTCAGGTTGGCGATTCCAGCCGGGTGATCAGTACTTTATGGTTTCTTCGATCCAAGTAGAACCGCAGCTTGTGAGTAATATCTGGGAGGCGTAGAGGACTGATCCATATGTTCATGAGTTGAAGATTAAAGCCCGAAGTGGTCAGTCTGAGGATTTCTCTGTTACTTCTGATGGATGTCTGAGATTTAGAGGAAGATTGGTGGTTCCGAACTTGATCGATTTGAATGAGACCATTCTGAATGATGCGCATTGTAGCCAGTATAGTGTGCATCCGAGCGAGAGAAAGATGTACCATGCCTTGAAATCTCACTATTGGTGGGAAGGCATGAAGAGCGACATATCTGGTTTTGTGGCTAGGTGTCTGAATTGCCAGCAGGTCAAGACTGAGAGAATGAGATCTGGTGGATTGCTACAGAGTTTGGAGGTGCCCCAATGGAATTGGGAGCACATCGCCATGTATTTTGTGGCTCATCTACCTAGATCGAGTAGGGGATGTGAATGCGATTTGGGTGGTGATTGATAGACTCTTGAAGTCAGCCCATTTCATTCCCTATGATGTGAGGTGCTCGATGAAGAAAATGGCGAAACTGTACATCGACCATGTTGTTAGATTGCATGGAGTTCCTGTTTCGATAGTGTCTGACAGAGATCCAAGGTTCACTTCTCGTTTTTGGAAGAGTCTGCAAGCAGGGATGGGTTCGAGATTGGCTATGAGTACAGCCTATCACCCACAGACAGATGGTCAGTCTGAGCGGACCATTCAGACTTTAGAGGATATGCTGCGTGCAGTTGTGATGGATTTCAATGGTGGCTGGCAGGATTCTTTGTCCTTGGTTGAGTTTTCGTATAATAACAGCTACCAGGTGACTATCGGGATGGCTCCATTTGAAGCGTTGTATGGTCGTAAGTGCAGATCTCCGATTTGTTGGGAAGAAGTTGGTGAGAAACAGCTTTCTACCCCTGAATTTGTGCAGCATATGAAGGATCAGATTGATTTGATTCGAAGTAGAATGAAGGCTGCACAAGATAGATTTTCCAGCTATGCTAATCGAAGACGTCGACCGTTAGAGTTTGAGGTTGGCGATCGTGTGTTTCTTAAGGTTTTTCCTTTCAAGAGCGTGATGGGGTTTAGATTTAAAGGCAAATTAGCTCCTAGATTCGTTGGTCCCTTCGAGATTGTTGAGCGGATTGGACAGTTGGCTTATCGATTGAGGCTGCCTGATGAGTTAGCAGCGATACATGACGTTTTTCATGTGTCAATGTTGAGGATATATGAGCCAGATCCGTCCCATGTGTTGAGAACCGACGAAGTTGAGCTGGATTCTGCCTTGAGCTATGTAGAATATCCAGTGCAGATTCTATATAGGAAGGAGAAACAGTTGAGGAACAAGATAATTCCGTCGGTGATGGTCCAATGGAGTAAGCATGGCCGAGAAGAAGCTACCTGGCAGGTTGAGGAGAAGATGAGACAGTATTGGCCTAATCGGTTTGAGCACTGATAGTGTAAATTCCAGGTAATTCTAAGCTTTGATTCGAGCTTGCTTAGATGATTGTGTTTGATTATGATGTTTGATTGATTTTCTTCCCTGGGTTTGCCTTTGATTTCGAGGACGAAATATCTTAAGGTGGGGAGAATGTGAGGAATCAAATTTTAGATTAGTGATTAATCGAATTGATTTGGGATTAGTAGCGTGGATTATGAAGGTTTTACAAGAGAAATCTGATTCCAATGGAATTCAGGCGTTAGTGATCAGACGTAGCGCATTTCAGACGTCAATGCAAGTCAACGGTACTGTAGTGAGTGAATAATGCGTCGTCGTTTTGCTATTCAGTAGTAGCGTTTGAAGAGGTATCTGCTGGAAGCTGAGGCGCGGGAGCGAGAATTGACGAGAACGCGACACGTGTTGGTCAACTTTTTGGTGTTGACTGCTGATATTGTAGCGCTATCAGCTGTTGCGTTTGTGAGGAACCAGTCGTTGATGCGAGACGACGTCGTTTTGATAAGTTGAAACGCAGCGTTTTGGGTGCAATGCTTTTGATCAGCTGTTGGCAGCGAAGGTGATGTATTCTTGATACGTCGTCGTTTGAATTGTTTAGCATGACCAGACATTGGTTTTATCAGTTGTTGGCAGCGAGGATGACGTGTCCCTGATGCGACGTCGTTTTGTGTAGTTACGCTTTGAGTTAATAAGCGTATTTCAGTTGTTGGTTGTTTTGGTAGGAATCTGTCATCAGCTGTTGGAAAATTGTGGCGTCGTTTTGATTAGTTGATGCGGCGTCGTTTTGGTGCGTGAAGAGAAATACAACGTCTGATGGTTGAAGCTGGTTTCTGTTGTAAGATTCCTACTGTTTCGTCATCTGATGATTTTGTGTGTAGCAGCTGTTGAATGGAGTTATATAGATAAGTGTTGATCGACACTTAGAATTATTCCGAACCCGATATTTCTTATCTTCAACTTCAAACCCTCGTTTAGATACTGTTCACCGTAACTCTTTTCCGTCGATTGCCGCCGTTCTCCGCCGTTGTTTTGAGAGATGTTGGTGGCGCTGGATTCCTTGTGAGTTGCTCTTCCGAGTGTTACCCAGTTGAGGCTGTAGAACGACCTTGGAGTGGATCGCGAAGTTGCTGGTTTCTTCGTACAGTGGAACTCGATAGTTCTTCCGCTGGTTTCAGCTTCTGGGTAATATTTTCCTGCCGCTCTAAGCTTAGTATAAACTGTTAGTACTTTTTTTAGAGGTAGAACCGGAGTTAGGTTCTTGGCCGTCGGAAATATTGTTGAGAAGTTCAGATTTGAACTAGACATGAGTTAATTATTGAGTTTCCTTAACATATTTGAGGTTCTAGGTGCATCCTGCCGTGATTGCCGTAGCAGGAGGAAGCTGACTTGCTTCAGTTGTTTGTGCCGTGCTTTGGTATATCTTTTGAGGTAGAAATCAGCCGTTGGAGGTACAAATTGAGCAGATTTAACAGCTTTGAGCATGGACATGGCTGTGATTGATGTTATGAAACTGCTGATGTGATTCTGTGATTTACGTGATACAGTTTGTTGAATTGTTTGAGTTGTACATTCTGTTTTCACGTATTGAATTGTATGCATTGTGAATTGAATATTGATTGGCATACATGCATACATCTTGAGCCTGTTTGATAGATTGATTGATGACCTGATTGAGAGCCATGTTGTGACTGGACGACAGATGTGTCGTGCCTGAAATGTCCAACGCTATCATCAGAGTGGTGACTACCGGATTCGAGTGTCTACTACTTAGCTGTGATGGGCTGACGGGCTCTAAAGATCATGGACCGATGATTTCCCCGGTTGATACACCGTGCGTGGTATAGAGGCTCGACTGAGATGATTTGCCAGTTGATACACTGGTCAAGCTATCCGATCCTTGATAGCCCTCATGCATTTCATAGCATTGATTATAGCATGTTGCATGATTAGCTGTTTTGATAGCTCTTCGTACTGAGGCTTGACCTCGTATTTCTTTTCCGGCTTTTGTGTTGTTTGGGACTGTGTTACCCATTTGCAGGATCTTCAGGTAACCAAGCTGGACCGAGTGGAGTGCCAGCTGGTCGGTCCCCGTTCCCTTGAGTCCCAGTTTATTTTATGATATGTATTAAACCGGGGAATGCCCCGTGTTTTTATGTATTGGGGATTGGTATTTGATTTGAGATTTGATGTTACCTGTTTTATATGAGTTTGAGTCAACTCGTATTTTGATTATGATTATTTTGAATGATGATTTTGAGTTCAGGCCCAAATAATTTCGAAAAATTTAAGCCCTATTTTATGCTTCCGCTATTATGTGCTTTTGTGCTATAATCTTGAGTGATTAGCATGGGGCCTGACAGCTCGCCCTTGTGCGTGCCTATGCTATCTGAGGAGATAATAGTGTGACAAATCTCTGGCCAGAGTACTATATGTGTTTTAGTAAATGGGTTTACCTAGTAACACATGCGATGTCACTATTTGATCTCCAAGATGTATGCATGGTTATTGGATCTCTAGCGATTCTCGATTTACCAATGGTCGTTGATCTGATCGGGATATTTGTGTTGAAAGGACCGTACTGTACGCTAACCATGACCAACTGGTTATTTCAGGCACTATCAGTGATACCTAGGGGATGGGACGATGTTTCTAGACGCTTTACCATGATCCGATGGGTTAGTCCGAAAATTTGATTTCGGAGTCACAAATGTTGTGAGCCCACGGCTAGCTGTATCCCTGAACCATTGAGGGTCACACAAGTACTGGTTTCTCAATTCTCGTACGGAAATTAAGCTCAATTTGTTGAGTATAGTAGGAGGAAGGATGGAAGTGTGACTTCCTAAAATTAAATAGGGTGAAAATGCAATTTTCTTAAGCTTTGACTAGTTTGACTATCCTTAAAGCTTATAGGGGCCTAACTGCTATTTTGGATTAGGTGGTCCGAAAAATTGTTTACACATCATAATGCTCAGTTTTGTAAACTGTGTAGATCGGTCCGATCTGATCGTCGATCGAGATTATGATGAAACCACAGCGATGTACTTGAAACCAATGTACACCTGGACCTGGGCCCGACCCAAGCCCATTAACTTGGTTTAAGCCCATAAAAAATCTATAAATAGGGGCCCTGAGGTATTCATTTGAAACACACCAAAAAGCTGCTCAGCTAATATTTTCTCCCTTCCTCTCCTCCCCTCGTCGCCTCCGCCGTCGCAGCTCGTCGTCGATGCTGCCGCCGCCCGCCGCCGGCGTCAGAATTTATTCCGACCATTCCGACGAGGAGATTCCATCCGTGAAACTTTCGCCGGTTTTCTAGTGCAAACCAGCGAAGGAATTGAGATTCTGGTCGTGGACCGGATTAGGAGGCCGTAGTTGTTCAACAATTTAAGTGCCAATTTCCTTGTGGAATTGGTCAGAGCCAGGCGCCTAGACGCCAGCAAGGTATATTCTAAACAGTCTATAAATGTTTTTAATTATTATATAGGTGTATTGACCGTTCCCGGGCTCCAATTTTTAATTCTTCCGCTGCGCCCTGGGAGTGGGATCCGGATCCACCGCTGCGCCAACACGAAGTAGTTGTAGGTTCGAGTAACTTCACGAATTCCAGTCGATGGTTTTCCCCGTTCAGATTTGAGTTTCTAGATTTGGGCTTTCGTCAGCTTCTGTTAAGCTTCGCCGTTAGTTAGTGAGGAAGCAGACTTGAGCAGGTCGTTGGTGTCGTGCCCTGGTGAGATCTGATTGAGGTTTAAGCTGGTTTGAGGTACGGATTGAGCCCCTGTAAAAAGCTTTGGGCATGGACATGTTTATATTTCTTGTTGTGAACCTGTATACTGTGAATACGTGATTTTGTGAACAGATTTGATTGACTATGCTCTGTTGTATGATCTGTTTCATGTACTGATTATTGTATGCATTGGAATCTGATTATTGAATGGCATTCAGGCATACATATTGAGCCTGATATTCGATTTATGACCTGAGTCGTGCTAGCATTTTGATCGGCCGACTGAGTTGTCGCGCCTGAAGGGTCAAATGCTATCATCGGGGTGGTGGCCGGCTGATTTTTCGCGCCTGAAGACCACTGAGCCATGGATGACGGGCCTGAAGATCACGGACCGATGGTTGTTCCATCGGCTGATTGGCTGTGCGTGGATGAGGCTCATTTGAGATATTTGCCAGCTGAGTCGTTGGCCTTGATGACCTATTCCTTTGATAGCCATCATGCATTTCATAACCTGAAATATAGCATGTTGCATGATTTGTTGTTTTTAGATGGCTCTTCGTACTGAGGTTTGACCTCTTTACTTTTCCCTGTTTTTGGGCTGCCTTGGTCTGTATTGGCTTTGACAGGTTCTTCAGGTAACCAGGCTGGACAGAGTGGAGATTCAGCTGGTCGACCCCCTTTCTGATTTGAGTCCCAGTGTCATGTATTTATATTGATCCAGGGGATGTCCTGTGCCTTTATTTTACTGAGGGGATCTGTAGTTGATTTACTACTTGCTATTTGTTACCTGTTGATGGGTTGTTTGAGTTTTGAGTTAAACTCATATTTTGATTACGAACTATTTTAAGATGATGTTTTGGATCAGGACCAACATTTCGAAAAATTTTTAAGCCCTGATTTTGTGCTTCCTCTTAATTGTGTAATTATCTATGTATTAGCGCACCGGGCCTAACAATTTTCATTCCGGTCGTCCCCAGTCTCGTCCACGCGTCGGTAACTCAAATAGGCTGAAAAATAAGTTATGCATACCATGCAGCATAAAATCATAAATAAATCATAAAAGATGGCATGTAATCATCTAAAATTATTTTCCCCCTAGTCATGCACTCATTTCTACGTAGTCAGGAATTTCTAGGCGTTACATCCCAGCTGGTAAGTACTCTGCTTCATCTGTAGATGTGGTGATTTAAGTCTGGTTCTTACTAAACCATGAGATCAAACGATCTACTAGGATTGATAAGAACCACTCGTGCTTCACCTATAAATTCGACAACCTGCGTAATTTGCATCACTGTACCCGATTAGTTGAAAACTGGAGTCTTTGGGATACCAAAGACCCACATTAGGAGTACATTTAAGGTATTTCAAAATACTTTTAACGGCAATATAATGAGACTGTTTGGGATCTGCTTGAACTCTAGAACACATATAGACAGCAAACATGATGTCTGATCTGCTAGCTGTTAGGTAAAGCAAAGAGCCAATTATACCACGATGCAATGATACCTCAATGGAAATTCCAGCTTCACCTTTGTCCATTTTGATTGAGGCACTCATAGGGGTAGCTGCTGCTGAGAAATATTTCATTTCGTACTTCTTCAACAGTTCTTTCGTATATTTTTCTTGACTTATGTAGATTCCATTGTGAAGCTGTCGTACTTGAAGTCCGAGAAAGAATGTTATCTCTCCCATCATGCTCATCTCAAACTTGTCCCGACAAAGCTTCAAAAACGTTTGGCATAATTTGGGGTTAGTAGATCCAAAAAGATAATATCATCAACATAAATATGGACTAATAACACGTGATCATTTTTTAACAAATTTAAACAACGTCTTATCGACTGTGCCTATTATGAAATCATGTTCTAACATTTATATAGTGTATCATACTAAGCTCTAGGCGCTTGCTTCAACCCGTATAGAGCTTATCCAATTTATAAACGTGATCTGGATATGTTTGATTTACGAAGGCAGGAGGTTGTGCTACATATACTTCCTCATTTAAGATATCGTTTAGAAAGTCACTCTTCACGTCCATATGAAAGACTTTGAATGCATCATATGCAATAAAAATGCGAATGACTTCTAATCTAGCTACTGTGCGAAAGTTTTGTCAAAGTCTACTCCTAGTTGTCTAAAATCTCGTGCTACCAACCTAGATTTGTTTCTAACAAAAATTACATCTTCATTTAATTTATTCCTAAAGATCCATTTCGTTCCTATCATAGAGTGATTTGATAGCCTAGGAGATAATTGCCAAATTTATTTCTTTCAAATTGACTTAGTTCTTCATGCATCGCTTCTACCCATCTCGGGTCTACTAAGGCCTCATAAATCATCTTAGGCTCTATATGATAAATGAATGCTGAATTGAAATACCCATGAATAAGTTGGCCTCGTGTGCAAACCAGTGAAGTAACGTTACCTATGACTTGCTTATGTGGGTGATTTCTATGCCACCGAAGATCAGGTACAAGGGGATTTGCTTCGTGTTGTGTGCTAACGCCTGTGATCTGAACTGCTTCAGATTGGGCGATAACGCCTGATTTGTTTGGGTCATCAGCTTTCACGTGATCTGTATCAGCTTGTGCTTGATCAGCTTGCACGTGATCTGTATCAGCTTGCGTGAGATCTGCATCAGCTTGCATGCGATCAACTTGCTCGTCGTGTGAAGCGACCTCGACAGCTGGCACATCTGTTGCTTGCTGGTCCTGCACTTGGTCAACCTTAGTCAAATCAGTGACTTCAATGTTACCTGAGACATCATGTGCACAACATTTTGGTATCGGCGTTTGTAATCGGTGTGTCCAGTGCATGCTGATCATCAGCTAATTCTGATATGTGTCTCATCATCACTTGATTCATCTATGTTGGTTGAATCCAGACGGGTGCACAAAGCGTTTAGGTTCATAGCTAAAGTAGATCGAAAACTGATCTCATCGAACACCACGAGGGCTGATTCTTCTACAGTTAGCGTCCTGCTGTTGAAGACGCGATAAGATCTTGTCACAACTGAATATCCTAGAAAGATTCCTGCATCAGATTTCACGTAGAAAGTTGTTATATTATTTTTTCCATTGTTGTGAATGAAGCATCTGTATCCAAATACCCTGAAATAAGAAATATCAGGTTTCTTGCTGTTACACATCTCATATGGGGTTACATCGTGATGCTTACTAATGATCGATATGTTCTAACTATAGCAAGCTGTGTTAACTGTTTCGGCCCAGAACTTTTTCGAAATTTATAAATCAGAAATCATAGTTGTAGAAGCTTCTTTTAAAGTTCGATTTCTACGCAGCTAACCCGTTCTGCTGAGGTGTTCTAGCTGCTGAAAGCTCATGCATGATTCCATTGTCATCCAGATAAGAGGATAGTTTATAATTTAAAAATTCAGTTCCTCTATCACTTCTGATCCGGTTGACACTGAAATTTTTTTCATTTTACAAATGTTTTAAAAGTTTTATCACCTGTTAGGTAGTTTGATCTTTTGATTTTAAAAACACCACCCAAGTAAATTTTGAAAAATCGTCAACAACTACAAGGGTGTATTTCATTCCCCTTAAGCTGATCACGGGTATAGGATCAAAAAGATCCATATGTAAAAGTTCCAGGCTTCGGGAGTTTTGTTACGGCCTTTATTTTTGAAATTAGATTTAATATGTTTCCCTAGCTGACAAACAGAACAAATCTTGTCTTTTAATTTTAGTTTTGGCAAACCAGTAACTAACTCACACGTACTCAGATTTTCAATTATTGAAATTTAGATAGTTCATCCACTGATGCCATAGCCAGTTCTTAGAAGATTTAGCTATTAGGTGGGTTTGTTCAGAATGCGGCTGATCTGACCAGTCAACTTTGTAGGTATTCCCCGATCTGTATCCTACTAACACAGTCAGATCTTTCTGATTCTGAATTGTGCATGTGTGCTTTTGAAAATTTACAAATTAATTACTATCACACATGCGACTGGTAATTAAATTATAAGACAGATTTTCAACTAGAAGAACATTTTTGAAAGTGAAGTTACAATGGATAAGCTTACCCTTAACCACAGTGTTACCGTTTTAATTGTCACCAAAGGTGATATTAGGTCCACTGCATGTTTTCAAATCTGATAGCAGCTTTGGGTTTTCAGTCATGTGCCTCGCACATCCACTATCCAGATGCCACGTCGATTGCTTCAGTCCAGAGATCTGTTGTACCTGCAATCACAAACAAGACAAAGTTTTGTACCCTTAGGTTTTACTTGGGTCCAAATTTGATTAGACCCTTCGGGACCACACTTGGATAATTCTAACATATCTACCAGTGTACTCATCTGGATATGTGTGTGTTCTTTTGAATCTTGGTTTTGCATTCTGACCATTCAGATCGCGCCTGAGCTGAACATTTCTTGTTTGCTTTCTCACCTTATTTAAACCTTGCCTAAGCTGGTTCAGATCAGGCGACTGCAGACCAGATCTTACTCTGTCCTTGTCCAGCCTATTCTTAAGCCAAATCGGCTCAGAGTTCTCAGGTTGAGCATAGCCAATACCTTGCTTACCCTTCTGGTTCAGATTAGACGTGTTTTGGTCATTATAATTGACCGATTCAAGCGTATCATGTATCACAATGGCTTCGAAAAAACTCATCTTTTTGTGCTTGTCATTAACCAGATCTGATGGAGTACCAATATCACCAGAGATGCTTTCTCCGGTGCTGAATCCTAAGCCAGTTTTGTCATTATTGGCTTCGGGAAATCGTGCAGCTTGCCTAGTGATAGAGAGGATTTTGTCCAAGAGCTCATCAATTGATTTAATCTATATTTTCCGATGTGAGATCATTAGACTTGGTTCTCAAAGATTCATTTTAGCTTACTTAACACAATCTTTAGACTATCTGGGTCATCAATCTGTGAACATCTTGGATCATCCTAGTTGTCTTTCAGAAACTTGTTTTTCAGCTTTAACATCTTCGAATGTCTGAGATAACATTTTTGTACTCATAGACCATCTCATTTAGTATTGAGACTAAGTTCTCACGTGTAAATTCAGTATTAGAGAAACCGAATACCTCATCATTGTCATCAGACAATGAACTTCTTCTTCCTCGCTGTCGCTCGATGGGCTGCTGGAAGTGCTCTCATCCGTCCGGATCAGCCCACTTGCTGTTACTCTCTTAAGCAACCATGGATTTCTGATCTCTTCTTTTTCTAAAAGTCTTATTATCTGGTCTGCTGCGCCTCTTTTCCGATGACTTCTTGTCATCATTCTTCGGTTTAGTACAGTCCGAAATAAAATGACCAGACCCGCCACAGTTATAACAGTTGATGTCAGAAGAGGTGGTAGAATTATTTTTGACAGAATCAAAAGAGTTCGGCTAGAATTGTTTTTCCGTGTGAATTTCCCAATCCTCTTTATGTAGAGGGACATTGAGTCGTTTCTAATCTGTTCTGCAGTATTTTGTGATTTTTATTCTATAGTAACAAGGGCCTTGGTTGACTGAGAGGTTGATGGGCTCAGATTTAGCTCTCATATCCAGCTCGAATTTATAAGCCTTTAGAGAATAGATCGTGGAGATCCAGCTTGTTAAGGTCCTTTGACTCCCTCATTGCCATTGTCTTCACATCCCACTCCTTGGAAAGTGCTCTCATGATCTTTAGGGCTAGCACCCTATTGCTGCACTTCTTTCCGAGTCTGGTCAGCTCTATCACCACTGAGCTGAATCAGTGATTACGAACCATATCTTTATCAGGCCATCAGTGATGACGAACCACATATCATCATCTTGAGCTGCTAGGTGAGCTCTCATCCTTATCTTCCAAAGTACGCTTCCTTGGAAAACAACATATTTAATAATTTCAAATAACACAATCTATTCAAACACTAAGATACCCGCTCTCATACCACTAGTTGGGATCGAAAAGATAGTTAAACAACAACTCGAAGTTCATAGGGGGGGGGGGGTGAATGAACTCCTTCACAATTTTTCACGAAAGTCCTTTTAAAACAGTTTTACAAGACTTCGGCTTAACTCTGAGCTGAGTTACCAGCTCGGAGGATCTCAATGTGATCTGTTCTCTTGAGTAAAAAATATATGTCGGAATGAAATTGATGGAACGGTGAACATATTTAACAACTGAATGCAGTAAAGGAAAAACTGAATGAAGTAAAAGTAAAGGGACGAGAGTTTGTTTATGGAAGTTCGGAGTTCAAACTCCTACGTCTCCACTTCTTCCTTGTTCAGGAAGGATTCCACTAGAAGAATTTTATTACAACAGCTTAGGAAATTACCCAATCCAACAGCCTCAACTGTGAGAACTCCTAGCACTCTACGACAAGAAACAAACACAAGATCTGTTCTACTATTACAATTGATCAGCTCTGAGATGATTAAGCTACTCTCGCTATTATCACACTCTGTTTTTTATTTACTCATGAATAGACAAAAGCTACATAGTATGGTTACAAATCAGAATAAAAATATTTAAGCTTTTGATAGCAAGGTCGAGGTGAAGACGATGAATGAACAATATGGTTTCAGTGCACGATGTGATAGCTCATAGTTTTAGTCTGTGTTTTGTTTCTTGCATATGTGTACGTGTTTCTGTTTCATTATCAGTGTGTTCTCATCTCTCAGTATATTCTTTGATGCGCTCATCATCTCTTCTTTCATTTATAGTTATTCTGATCTGCTCGATCCTTTGATTGATTAATCTTCTGGCTAATTGATCTTCTTTCCGTTTATGAAAGACTTTCATTTCTTCATACCTGCTCTTGTTATTATCTGCTCTATTCTGATCTAAGCTGTATGCTTTGTAAGCTCTGAGTTGTTCGCTGTTCACATGAACTGAATCTGTTCTTTTGATCTGATACAGAGCTGAACCTTTCTTGTTCTGATCTGATACTCAATTTCAAACTAATCTGGAAACGTTCCTCTGAGCTGATTCGATTAATCTGAAAACTGAACATTTGAATACTGACCTGAAATTTTCACGCTCTGATATGAAAACTCTTACGTTCTAAGCTGAAAAGCTGTTCGTGAGGTCTGAGCTGTTCTGAGCTGGCGTTGCTTTGATCTGTTCTGTTTCCATAATCTACTGCAAGTTGTTCTCTCTTCGAGGCTTCAGTCTGAATCTGCTGTAACCTTATTCCTTCATTTAAGCTTTGATCTGATCTGTTTCTCTTGCTTTCCTATGATCTTATTACGAAGATCCAATCTGATCTGATCTACCAAAATCCAATCTGATCGACTTAATCGTAGCTTATCGGCAACGTTCTAAGCTGATCGACATGCTGTGAGCTAATTGGCGATGTTATAAGCTGATCGACATGCTCTGAGCTGATAGGAGATGCTTTAAGCTGATCAAAAAGCTCTGAGCTGATAGGCGACTCTCTAAGCTGATCTATGATGCTCTAAGCTGATCTGTGTCGCTCTGAGCTGATCTTTGTAGCTCTAATCTGGTCTATTGCCCTCTAATCTGATCTACGATGCTCTAAGATGATCTGCGATGCTCTACGTTATTCTGCTGTAATATTTTCCGATCTGTTCATTCTGATCCAGCTGGGACTATCTCTGTTGTTTCATCTAATACTTCTAACCTGATCTGATCGATGCTTCAGTCCGTTCTTCTTTCAACTGGACTACTCTAATATGAACCACATGTTAGAGTAGATGCCCAACTAGCCAACTTGTGGCGTGTGGGTTTTATAGACTCTTGTATGTAACGATCTTTATATATGATATACGCATTTTCTTTATGGCATTCTTTATTTTCATTATGATTATAATGATAATAATTGTGTTGGATAAAGACCTAGAATGCACCATAGTATGTTAGATGTGATAGTGGATATGATGGCTATCATGAAACACATCTAATAGTCACTGTGTATTCTGAACTTGTTCCTAGTCGATTGGGCCGTCAAAATGAGGATAAGGCCGCCCGAGCTTGAGACTAGCATCTGCGATGTGAAGTACCATGTTTCATTGGTAGGGAACATTGTGATGTTCTGAGCATGCAGATGGATAGTGACCTGGTGATCTACCGAACAACCCTCGTTCGGACTTTCCAAGTGGTTACTGATAGTGGATATGATGGCTATCATGAAACACATCTAATAGTCATTGTGTATTCTGAACTCGGTCCTAGTCGATTGGGCCGTCAAAATGAGGATAACGCCGCCCGAGCTTGAGACTAGCATCTGCGATGTGAAGTACCATGTTTCATTGGTAGGGAACATTGTGATGTTCTGAGCATGCAGATGGATAGTGACCTGGTGATCTAGCGAACAACCCTCGTTCGGACTTTCCAAGTGGTTACCATTTGTCGAGTGGATAAGTCCGAGGTCTTGGTTGTACTGATTAGTCCTCACTACTCGAAACGTCATTGAGACTATACATGATAGGCGCCTCACTTTGACCCGTTTACCGACTCACTTGGGGTCATTAGGTGGCGGGATTGGGTGAGGTCCCGATGAATGTAGGAGTCGATGCTTCGTTGTCGAGGATTCGCCGCTCGCTCTCATGCGTGGATATCCTATGCTATCTGAGGAGACAATAGTGTGATAAATCTCTGGCCAGAGTACTGGATGTGTTTTAGGTAAATGGGTTTGCCTAGTAACACTCGTGATGTCACTATTCGATCTCCAAGATGTATGTATAGTTATCGGATCTCTAGCGACTCTAGATTTACCAATGGCCGTTGATCTGATCGGGATATATGTGTTGAAAGGACCGCACTGTACGCTAACCATGACCGACTGGTTCTTGCAGGCACTATCAGTGATGCCTAGGGGATCATGGGGCGATGTTGCTAGGCGCTTTACCATGATCCGTTGGGCAAGTCCGAAATTGTGATTTCGGAGTCGCAATGTTTGTGGGCCCACGGCTAGCTGTATCCCTGAACCATTGAGGGTCACACAAGTACTGAATTCACGATTCCCGCACGGAAACTGAGCTCAATGTGTTGAGCTAGGAGGAGGATTTTAGGGAGTGCGACTTCCTAAAAGTCAACGAGGGGTGAGACTGCCAAGGCACACTGTTGAGGGGCAACACGGTCATTTTGGACTAGGTATCTGAAAAATTGTTTTTTGCATCATAACGTTCCAATGTGTTGAGCTAGGAGGAGGATTTTAGGGAGTGCGACTTCCTAAAAGTCAACAGGGGTCAAATTGCGATTTCCCAAAGTTGAGGGGCTAAACTGTAATTTTGGACTAGGTGGTCTGAAAAATTGTCTTCACATCATAATACTCAATTTTGGAAACTAATTCGATCGGTCTGATCTGATCGTCGATCGGGATTATGATGAAACCACGGCGAATTAAATGAACCGAATGTTCATATGGACCTGGGCCTGACCCA
>KV010228.1:4809-23464 GCA_001598015.1 Dorcoceras hygrometricum | reverse complement strand
TGATACCTAGGGGATCATGGGGCGATGTTGCTAGGCGCTTTACCATGATCCGTTGGGCAAGTCCGAAATTGTGATTTCGGAGTCACAATGGTTGTGGGCCCACGGCTAGCTGTATCCCTGAACCATTGAGGGTCACACAAGTAATGGATTCATGATTCCCGCATGGAAACTGAGCTCAATGTGTTGAGCATAGGAGGAGGATTTTAGGGAGTGCGACTTCCTAAAAGTCAACAGGGGTCAAATTGCGATTTCCCAAAGTTGAGGGGCTAAACTGTAATTTTGGACTAGGTGGTCTGAAACATTGTCTTCACATCATAATACTCAGTTTTGGAAACTGAGTCGATCGATCCGATCTGATCGTCGATCGGGATTATGATGAAACCACGGCGAATTAAATGAACCGAATATTCATATGGACTTGGGTTTGACCCAAGTCCATTGGGCTGGTTCAAGCCCATGTACCATCTTTAATTAGTAGAGTTGGTCTAGGGCTAGAACATAACTTACTCTCATAACCCTAGCTCCAAATTGCGCCGCCCTCCTCCCTTCTCTCGGCCGACCACCACGCGCCGCCCACGCGCCGCCGCGCTCCGCCGTCCGTCGCCTCTTGCCGTGATCGGACTTGTTCCGATCAGCTTTTTGAGGAGTTTTCTTCCGTGCCAAATTCGTCAGGCCTTCTAGTGCAGGCTGACGAAGGATTCTTGTTTCCGGTCGTGGACCTGATTAGGATGATCTACCGCCGCCTACCGTGAAGAGCCAGTTTCCCTGTGATTCTGGTTGGAGCCAGGCGCCTAGACGCCAGCAAGGTAACGATTCAAACATCCTATGTATGTTTATCATTGGTTTTATGATATGTATTGTACGTTTCCGGGGCAAAATTTTAACTTCCGCTGCGCCCCCGGGAAACGGGATCCGGATCCGCCACTTTCGCAAACACCACACTTCCAAACTGATTTTCATCCTTGCTGAACACAACGCCTCGTTTATATGAAGCAGTTCTCCAGCTCACAGCTCTTGTCTGATCTGATCTGCTACAGCAAGATGCTTCAGCTCGCAGCTCTTTTCTGCTCTGATATGCTACAGCCTAAACCTGCACACTTGTGTAGATCGTCAATAATACAAGATTAAGTTTTGTGTTCATCAATATCCAGATCTGATCTGTGACCCAAATTTAACAAAGGAAAACTCAGTTTATAGCAGAGCACATGAGACTAGATCAGATCAGCTCAAGCGATCCGATTAGAAGAACGTTCCAGATCATATTAAGATAAGCATTTAAGGAGATCAGATTAGCTTAGGACTTCATTTCAAGATAGAACAGTTCAATAGAAATGTGTTGAACAGATCAGATTTGTCAGGCTCGATGCTCATAATACAGAAATAAGTACACAATTAACAATAAAATGTGGAAGCTTAAAAAGTTACTAAAATTTTTCTTTTGGCCTGAACAGAAAATACAATTTTCAAAATATTCACAAACTCAAAATACTGATTTTGATTCAGAAGCTAACAGTAAAAACCCATCATCCACATATGTATATATCAACATCACCCGTCAAATCATCAATAGAACAGTTACACAGGACATCCCCTGGCAATGTCACGACACAATACATACATAACCGGGACACTCAAATGCCTATGGGGCTCCACCAGCTGACGCATCACTCGGTCCAGCTGATCTACCTGAAAATATTGCAATGATCAAACACACGACCAAAGCAGCCCCAAAGGAAAACAAACGAGGTCAAACCTTAGTACGAAGAGAAATCATAATACAACAATCAAACAAAACATACAACATAACAAGTCGTGCAATGCATGAGAGTTACAACGAATCATCGGAATCCAAAGCATAGCGACTCAGCTGGCAATCAAATATCAGTGGCCACAACGCATGTGAGAGTGTGGAAGCTACAAGTCGTCCCACATTCATTACCAGCATCACAAATCATCAAGCTCAACCAAACTGGTGCTTTTCTTTGTGGGGTGGGAGCTACCAACTGACCCTCAAGGCGACACAATCTCATTGCGGGGAGTCGAGGGTACGGGAGCCAACCGATACACCTCATTTTATTATCAAAAACAGCTTACTGGTACTATCAATCATCATCAAAATTGGTTACAAGGAATTCAGGATCAACATGATATGTATGTATTCAATGCCATCATAATCACATTACAGCATACAATATACATATGAAAATATCTCGGCAAATCAGCACAAATATGTTCACATGCTTATCTCAAAGCTGTAGATTACAGGCTCATTCGTACCTTTGCTCAAGTCTTACCAAATAGCTCAAGCTAGCTACAACTATGAAACGAAACTCAACTCGGCCAGAAATCGATAATAACCGTTCCCGAAGCTTCTCTTCGATTTCTTAGTTCGGCCTCTACAAAACTCCAAACTGGTACAAGGTTGTAGAGATTGAAATACAGTTTTTAACCGTAATTTTATTATCCAAATCTGATTGGCCAAACTCCGACAATCGGAATTTAAAGGTGTCGGATGAATAGTGTCAATCAGGGTTTCGAGAAGATATTGGGGCAGGAAGCTCTCAGAATATAAGGTACTTGTGGTATAAAAATGACTAAGTGTTGGTCAACGGGGAATATATATACACTTCTGTTCCTCATATCTGGTCTACAGTGTTTTCATATCAGCTCAGGAATCTACACTGTATCCAGCTTAGGCATGTCGTTCAGCACGCACACACAATTCAGCTCTCGCACCCAGCAGTTCGCGTCCACGGACAGATCATGCTCACGAACAGATCACGGTCACGGACATAGGTCAGCTCTCTCGCACTAACTAGCTCTCGCGCACACAGATCACGCGCCTTCCAGCACATGAGAACAAGATCAGCTCACGCCTGAACTGACCTCCCATTCAGCTCACGCCCGATACGAAAGTCACAAACAGATCTCACCGAATCTGTTCTTCGCCATCAGCTTATGACTAAGTTGAACTCAGCAAAAAATACAGCACAACTCCCGAACTTACGGCTCAGCTCAGGACACTGCGTGACTCCCAAAGCTGAATCCATCTTACGCCTTACTACTCAAAACTAATCTCAGAGCAGCAACACTGCCAGCTAACACTAAAACTGTAACTCCCAGAAATCCTGATTACATGAGAATGAGTGCATGCTAGGGGGAAAATTGTTTAGGAAAATTATGTGTCATTTTATGTGGTTACGTGATGATTTTATGCCTTATGATGTTCATGTCATTTTATTAGCCTGTTTGAGTTCCGGATGCGTGGATGATATTGGGGACGACCGAGGTGAAAGTTTAATTGAAATCTTTAAGCCCTCATATTTTTAAGAGCAAAATTTATTATTTTGAGTAGAATTTACGAAAAATAAGATTTTTACGTATAATTGTCGAGGGGAACCCGTTTTTAGCCTATACGGGCTATTTTAATGAACTTTACTATATTTTAAGAAAATGGTAGGATTTTATATTACTAAAATTAGAGGTTTAAAGTCTAAACTTTGAGTTTTAATTAGCATTTTTAATTAGTGGGGGCTATTGAGGGAAAACTCTTATTTTCCTAATTAAATTTTGGAGGGGTCTTTTTGGTACACAATTCATTTCCTCACCTCCTAATTTCGAAAAAACCTGACACCTCTCACCCTCCAATCCGCCCCTCCCTTTGGCCGAACTCCCCTTTGGCCGATCTCCATTGATTTTCGTGGTGGTTTTCAAGGCTTGATCGTCATATCTCGAGTCCGTCGTCTCGGTAACGCATAGTCTGCATAGATCTTCAAAAAGGCATGTTCTAATATCCCTTTTCTCACCATTTAAATCATAATATTCTTGTTTCAAAGTGATGTTGCATGAATGGGTTGATTAGATCTATGTTTATTATTTGAGATCCATGCATGTATGATGATTTTCAACACGTATTTAATTTGTTTCTTTGATTTGATCGGCCACGGATGGTTCAAGGGGCTAAGGTTCGGTCCTCGTGGGTCTAGAGGTGGTTCGAGGCGAGTGGAGGAGGGCTCGATTATGGTCGAGCCAAGATCAAGCCAAGGCCGATGGGTGATCGCTTTCCTCGAGCCGCGCATAGTTGCACACTTCTTGTGCTATGGCCGTGCGTTGTGGCTCACGGTTGGGGCCATGGCTTGGTCAAAGGGAACCGGTCGGACCTGCCGGAGGGGCTTCGGCCAAGGGTGGCCGAAGCAGGTCGGGCGAAGAGGCTGAAGTCGCGTGGTCCATGCGGCGGCGGCGCTAGGGTTCTTGCATGGGCCGATCGGTTCGGTTGGGCCGATTGGATCGGTTCAATCGAACCGGGTTGGGTCAGTCGAGGTTCGGATCAAATATTTTAAGTCTGGTTCGAGTTATTTTATTTCCGGACCAGGTACTTTTTTTTAAAGTTTAAAGTCTAATTTTTAGCGTATTGGGCTGAATATTTTAAAGCCAAAATTTTAAAGTCAAAATCCTTCTTATTTATGGGCCTAATACTTTTATCAAATTTTAAAGTCTAATTTTTGGTCAAGGGGACTTTTATTTTGTCAAAAATTCAATGTCCAATTTTAAATTGAAGGACCGAGTATCTTATTAATTTAATGTTTAATTTTAGTTTATTGGGCCAAGTCAAGCTTAGGGTTAAGTTCCATTTTAAGATCAAGTCTAGGCCTTTTGGGGCTTAGGATTAGTGGGCCAATCACTTGAACCAGTTCTTGACCGGAGGTTGAAGGCAAAATATAGAAGACCATAAATATATATTTACTTATATATGTAGTATTATATGCATACGATTATGATAATGCTTCATGAAAGAATTAAATATATATTGACGGGCTAATCCTTTTAAATTGCATATTTTATGACGATCATGCATCATGAAAGTTTATGAAATGTTAAGGCATGTATGAAAAGAAAATATTTTGAGGGATTGAAGTGATTTGTGGCAAGTAGACGATGAGCGGATCCGGGATACCGAGCCCGGTGAACCTCTGTTAATGTTATACTATGCTTATGGATCCATGTGTTCACGGCATGGTGAAGTGGCATCATAGAGGTGTGAGGGATCCCGAGGTAAGGTCGGGTGAACCGCATCGCCACGAACGTTGGTTTCTTATGATTGATCAATCGTTAATGTAATGGCTCACACATCATAGATACGAAGCACACGTCTTTTTATGTTATGCTATGTCATGACTTATTATGTTATAATATACGATTATGAAATGTTACGACTGATTTATGAGCCATGTTTTACGATCATCCATGCATGCATGTCTTAAAGCTATTCTACGATACGTAGGTGCTTGCATGTGGTTTTATTATACTTACTTTGTTATTATCAAATAGAATTGTTAGGATCGAAAAATAGGAAATTAATGCAAGAAAGCGCTGCTACTGATAAATAAAAATTTTGCGCTGCTCTAAAGGAGGTGCAATACCTCGGGTTCTTGAACATAAACAGAGCACAGAAGACAGATCTGATATGTAATAAAAACATGCGGAAAACACCAGAACTGAATCCTAAATTTTAAAACACGATACAAACAGATTTCTGTAAACAGAAATCTGTTCGACTGTGCATGTGTGTGACAGTTAATATGCGATGCTAAATTAAAGTGCATATGCGGAATACTGTAAATAAAAGAATACAATACACTGATATTTGTTTCTGGAAGTTCGGAGCTCAATCTCCTACATCTCACCTTCTTCCTCCTCGGAAGGTTTCACTATAAGATGAGTCACCGAGCCTCGCTCCAGGTGAACTCATAGCAACACCAATGTACACCAGCCGCAACTGCGTGCACTCAATCACTTGTTTTACGCCTGTGTGAGAAAGGCTACAGACACAGAGTTTAACGTCTTCGTGCTTGGACGGGATCTGATTTTGTTTGGATGATTCACTCGCTAAACAATTTCGCACAACTCTCAAAATATGTTAGTGAATCTGTGTGTGTGAGATTTTACAGTGAATGCTCAACTCTCAGAAAATAAATCTCACACACTGGGAAAATGCTCTTCAATAGCTGATTGAGACTCAGCAGTAGACACTCGTTATGCGCTCCTCTCTAATGGCGGTCTACTGCTTCGTCTCCAATTTTCTTCCCTCTGTATTTTGCACTGTGTTGATTAATCTGTCAAAATCACTTCTCTTCAACAGTGCTTCTTGTATTTATATGGCTGTTTTAATTTCTTCCCGTTAGACATAAGTTTTATTCTGTTGAAATGTGTTCCTTAAAGTACCGACAGTGAGTTGTCCTTGTGTCCTTTTCTTTTTCAGGCTTTTTGTCATCTTGTGATTTTGCCTTTTACGTTCCAGCAGCTGGTTGCTCCCACAACTAAATAATTCCAGCAGCTGTTGCTTTATCTTTGAACTATACCAACAGCTGATAGCTTTTCCTTAGCGCAACAGCTGCTTCAAACTCTTCTTTGCGCTGCAGCTGATTTATACATCTTGTTAGCGCAACAGCTGAACCATGTCTTCCAACAGCTGATTTATTCTTTCCTTTGGCGCTTCAACTGGTCGATCTATTTATTCAGCTTCTGTTCAACTGTTCAACTGCTGGTTCGCTCCATTTATCAACATCTTATTTAGTTCTTTTTCAACGTCTGATTTGCACCAGCTGGTTTGTCTTTGCGCACCAGCTGAACCATCCTCATGCACCAGCTGGTCCTTATCATTCCAGCTGATCTTTCTTTTCTTCAACGTCTTCTGCCTATATATCTTCTACAATATATTTCTCTGTACAACTTTTCTAACCAGACGCTGATGATCTTCTGTGCGTCCTGAATAACTGCTGGTTAATGCAACGACTGATTCTTCCTTCTTTGCAACACCATTGTTTTCTTCTGTGCAATTGCCACGACTGGTTCAATCTTCTTTGCATCTGGTTTTTCTTTTCATTGCAGCGACTGGTTTATCTTCAACTGCTGCTGCGTCTGGTTCTTTCCTTCAACTTCTTTGCGTTGCGTCTGGTTCAATTATTATTTGTGCCACGTCTGGTTTATCTAATCTACCAGCGTCTGGTTTTTCTAATCTACCAGCATCTGGTTTTTCTAATCTACCAGCATCTGGTTTTTCTATGCTCTTTGGCACAACATCTGGTTCCAGTCTTTGCTACGTCTGATTAATATTTATCTACCAACTTCTGGTATTTCTCTTTGCTTCGAAAGCATATCCAGATCCATCAATCGACGTCTGATACATTTATTCTTTGCGTCTGGTCATTTTATCAACTGCTGAATCCAGATTTCTTTTTGCGTTCTTCATCAGACTTCACCTGTTCCAAATCGCATCTCCTGATCAGCTTCTGTCTCAACAAACAAATCAACGTCTTCTTATGTTTTCTTTTCTTCATCATCTTCCAACATTTCTTTTTCAGATTCCTAGACTTCCTTATCATGAGTGTGTCCAGACATCACAAATTTCTCCTGTTAACCGTTTCAGACTTCTTCTAGCTTTATGTTCAGATTTCTTCTCGATTCTCTTCACTTCAATATGCTGCTATCTTCCCCTTCTCTGTATGTTATACTCTGTTTTAACTAATTCCCGATTTTCTTCTTCATCGGATATTTTTCATCAACAGATCTCTACTGTTGCCTCAATTTCTGTTAGCACGTCTTCTTCGATTGCTGAATCAGACTTTGTTAGAGTCACCAGATTTCTCTCTTCTTCGTCTCTTATAAGATTCCTGCCCACTTCACGTCGTCTTCTTTGACAGCAACCTCTCTTCTTTGTAGCGTTCAAGATTTCCTGTTTCCTTTTTATTTTGATCAGACTCCACTCTTGTTGAATTGCTTCCAGACTTCGCTATTATCTTTTCTCCTGACTTGTTCACATCACATTTATACTTCTTCTCTTTAGGCGATACAGATTTCTCCAAACTTAAACTGAACCAGACTTCACCAGATTAATTTCGTTTCTTTTGACAGTTAATACATGTACACCTTAGCGCTTGCAACAGGAACTCTAATTCTTCTTTTGGCTCTCCAGCTGCTGTCAGCTATCCACCTGTATACTGCACACTAAGTAGAGACATTAGAAACACAATAATAGGTTTTGTGTAACTCAAAACATATATCTGGATCTGTTATCCAGATCAATCAAGAATATGCTGGTCCTTTAGGCTCATTAGGTTTAAATGGTGCAGGTGAGCCTGCAGATGATTTTATCCCGATCGGTGGTGAGGACCTCTGAGCGCCCGCTGCAGCTGCTATCCCGTGACCACTTCTTATGTTTTGTTTGATGAGATATGTTCAGATTCCACATTTTATTTACTTTGGTTTTAAGACAAAATGAATGTTTTAATTTTTTTGAGATATTTATTTGTTTATATTTTAAAGTGATGTTTAGGAAAGTTTTCGGTGGACGAAATATGTTTTCTTTTAAGAATGTTTATTCCGCACTTTATTTCAAAAACAATTTATAGAGTACGGTTCGTTTCAAAAAACAGATCATATCACACTAGCATTACTTGATATACACAACGTCGCTCAAATTAGAATACTCAGATCAGATCGCACCCTACCAATTCAGCTTAGGATGCTCTATTTAGCTTACGACATCCATATCAGTTCGGGATGCTCTTAGATCGTAGTGCACATACTTGGAGCAGCTCACGATGGTCAACTCAGCTCACGATGGTCAAAACTCGACATACGCACTAAAATCATCTTACACTCCTCAGATCAGCACGTGACAACAGATCAGATCATGTCTGCTTATCGCTAAGACGATTAACTCTCTAAGCTGATCCTAAATACACAACTTACCAGCAAAACCTAGACGGACCTCAAATCAACTCGTAATATCAGCTCAGCACGGAAAACCCGATCAGCTCGCGCCTAATCTAATCCACACAAAATACGATACTTCCAACAGATAAACCTCAGCTAATACTCCACTAATTTGATCAGATTAAGCCACTATCTCAATTAATCACAGTCCGCACAAGATTTGAGCTTCATATCTTAGTCAGATCAGAGTTTGAATCGATGCGTTGATTCAGATTATTTATAGTCGTTGAACAACTAAGGAAAACAATCAAACATTTAATGAAATAGTACAGAGAACAGTACAAGAATTAAATGTGCACATTAATTACTTTGAGGAAACGTACAAGGATTCATCGGCTGATTTTATTGGTAACATTTATTACCATTTTAATTCGGAGACTATAAATAGGAGGAGACTTTAAATTGAAGACTTTCTGAATCTTTCACTCTCAAAAGATCGATCAGCTCTCGAATCAGGCATTCAGCTATTCATATGCTTACTCGTTAAGAACAACCCAGAAATACTTTGTATTTTGAATCAAACATCTTTAAATTTAAGACTTTCTGAATCTCTCACTCTCAAAAGATCGATCAGCTCTCAAATCAAGCATTCGGCTATTCATATGCTTAGTTGTTAAGAACAACCCAGAAATACCTTGTATTTGAATCAAACATCTTCTGTATTCACTCGACCTTAGAGATTTTGGGCTTGTACTTGTTGTATAACTTTACATAGCCTTTAAATTATTTGTAAGATAACAGAATCTCTGTTATCAATTGGCTGCTGGAAATTAAACTGGAGTGCGACCTACATGATCATTTAGGATATACTGTATATACTCAAATATTCTAGTGAATCCTACAGATTGAAAGATGGGGAGACGTAGAAGCATTGCTTCAAAATTCTCAAACTGAGAAAAGTTGTCAGCTAAAAGCGCAAATTTTTAGGAGTGCATTCACCCTCCTGTGTTATTATTCTTTTCGTTCCTTTCATTTTTATTCCAATCTTTTTTATGGGTCTAACATTATTTATTTTTGTATGTATATATATAATCCAAGAACTAGTCAAATGTGATATTTGTGCTTGTTCAGTGCATTCCGAATCGCTGGAAGAACCAAAGATCCTGTTGAGTTAAGCGTGCAAGGGTGAGAACAGTACTGGGATGGGTGAACTCCTGGGAAGTTCTCGTACGTCAAGCTGCTGATGTTGCGCCGCTTGATCTGGTTGGCCATGTGGGATGTAAAAGTGTGATGCCAGATCTTAACGGGTAATACTATCTCTACTGGAGTTAGGACCGGCGGTAGGGGAAGGGTACACTGATCTCTAATGGAATTAAGACAGCACCAGCAGTTAGACACGCACCTCCCCTGACGCATGGCCCTAACATCCCAACCCTAACGCAAATAATAGGTGCACTCTGTGCTGTCACATTATAAGGAAATAAAGTTGCACATTGTCTAACAACTATAGCTTTTGGCCTGGTGGTAAGCGCCTGATCCTAACAATTGATATCAGATATTAACGGGTAATATTATCTCTCCTGTGGATATGACCGGCGATAGGGGAAGGGTAAGACTGATCTCTAAGGGAATTGAGACACACCAGCAGTTAGACACGCACCTCCCCTGACTCATGGGCCTAACAGCCCAACCCTAACGCATATAATATGTTCACTCTGCGCTGCCACATTATAAGGAAATAAAGTTGCACCTTGGCTAACAGCTATAGCTTTTAGCCTAGTGGTAAGCGCTTGATCCTAAAAGATCCACTTTTCCAAATATTTTCAAATCCTTGAATGATTTAAACTTCATATAAATCAATATTCTCTTCTTTGCCATATATGTTTTCCGAGAAATAATTATTTTTAGAGAAAAATGCAAATTCAGTCGTATTTATCTTTTGTGATTTTGTCTATATAATCAAATTTTGGTTTAAATATGCTATTTGCATATATTTTTATCTTTTTCCTACGTGATGCTGAATTGTTCAGTATCACGTGATCACTCCCACAAGAAAAGAAGTAAAATACCAAAATAAAAGGAGAAAAATTTGCAAAGAAATGAAAGTTACAAAATATATAAAACTCAATTCTAATAATATAGTAATAGAAATCATAAAGAAACAAACATAAAGTATGAAAAAACAATTTTTCCTTAATTTTATTGATATTTGAAATCTTTCTTTGGAACAGAGATTTTTTGTAAGCTAAAGTCAATATAATTCGTAATCTTGTGTAACTTGTGGTAGCACATATGAACACAAAAATAAGAAGATGAAAAATCTTCAAACACAGTGTTAGGATCGAAACAACTTTGAAAAACTTACCTTGATGAAACTTTTATCCGTTGTAGGATTTCTTCAGATAAAATATTTTATCAGCTTGAGAAATTCGCTGGATAAATAAATCTTTGTTATATTATCCGCTTTTTCAACATTCGCTAGAAGTAGTGAAATACTTTAAAATGAACAAGTGACGAAATATTTCACCAGTCTTATTGATATACAAATATCCAATGAAAACATAGGATAAGCACAAAAAGTAAAGCTATGAGGATTTTTTTGTGGATGTTTGGAGATAATCAACTTCTATGCCACCCCTTCTTTTACTAAATTTACGTATTATTACTCTCTAAGACCTGGTGTTCCTCTTTTATACAACTTACCTTACAATCAGATCAAATGGTGTCGTGTCAATAACTTGAGGTAGTAGAGCTTCCTTGAATATTATTATTGAATATTACTTATTTAGGTGGGTTTATTATTTCTAATTTATGGTAACATGTTTGGAAAAACCACCGTTTTTATACTAAATGCATATCTTTTCATATTTAGGGTCACTATGTTATCAAATGTGAGCTTTTATTTGAACTGTTTTTTCCTACAAATTTTTTCTTTATCCAAGTGCACTTATGTGGTATTCATGTGGCAATAACATGTGCAAGGTTACAACAACATTCATATGGAAAAAGGTATCTATCAAAAGTCAGAGATATTTGTCAATAGAGATAACCAGAATCACGAAGAAATAAATATATAGGACGAAAATTATAATTTTATATCTCGATTTTGTTGGTCTCATGTGGGACACCTTGAGATAGAAATATTAAAATGGAGAATAAAATGGACACCAAAATTTTTACGTGGAAAACCCCTAATAAATTATTATGCTAAAAACCACGGACAAGATGAAAGATTTCACTATAATATGTTGAAAAAATTGCATCATCTCTGTGTTTTCAAAGAGACACACTCTTAATACAGGAGAAATATATCTCACAGATATTATAAAATATATTCATATATATAATAATAGAAATATAGATGTATATATATATATATATATATATGTATTTATATATATGAGAGATAACAAAAAGAATTTGGATGATACAAATTGGTAAATAAGGGAGATTCAAGTCTGAAAAAAATTTTGTGTAGCCAATTTGATTTCCCAATTGCATCAATTTAATGACAAATCCACACATCCATTAAATATTGAATGACATGTTGCCGATATTTCTCTCACTTGGTGATTTGATTGAGAATCAAACATACCTCACACATCCTTTAAATCTTGTCATTCCCTTCTGCTTACGTTTCTGCTAGGCCATATGAGTATCTATACCACTCTAATTTATCAGTATTCACTGGTTTTGTCATATAATCAGTCGTGTTATCCTTTGTATGGATCTTCTACATATCCATACTTACTTCCTCTACTACATCCCGACAAAATGAAATTGTACTTCAATGTGTTTAGTCCTAAAATGAAAAACTGGATTCTGTGCAATGTGCAAGGCACTCTGACTATCACAAAATAAAGTAATTCTCTCTTGTTTGTGCTCAAGTTCCTTCAAAAAGCTTTGAATTCATATAACTTCATCGCAAGTTTGAGTAGCGCCATGTATTCTGTCTCCATTGTGGATGAAGTCACAACTGTGTAGTTTTGAAACCCAACTTATTGCACCTCCTGCAAATATAAACACATACCCAGTAGTAGATTTTATTTTATCCAGATCACCAGCGTAATCGAATCAACAGATCCCATAAGTGTCAAATCCCTTCAAAACATAATGTAGCATTTGGGGTATCCTTAATGTCTATAAGGATCCTCTTAATCATTTTCCAATGCTCTCGTCCAGGATTCTTCGTATACCGACTAACTGCTCCCGTTGCTTGTGTAATGTTTGGTCTAATGCAAATCATAGCGAACATCAAACTCCTCATTGTCGATGCATAAGCTATTCGAGACATCTTCATCCTCTTTGCTTAATTGCTAGGACACATCTCAGAGGATAACTTAAAGTTAATAGGAAGAGGGTTGAGATTGGCTTACAATCTTGCATGTTGAAGCAATGCAAGACTTTCTTCAAATAATTTTTCTGCCAAATCTTTCTATTAGTTCTGTTCGGTAAACTTGCATCCCTCGAATCTTGGTTGCTGGAAGTCCATCATATCAAATTCTCAAGCCAATTGTTCCTTCAATTCTTGGACTCAATCTTTGTTGGGGTCTTCTACCAACATGTTTTCCACATACAACAACAAAATGATATAATCATTTCTACCAGACCTCTTGAAATATGTGCAAGTGTCTACACTAAGTCTGTTTTATCCAAGGCTCATGATATATGAATCAAACCTCAAATAGAATGATTTAAATATGAATATGTTCTATATAACGTAATTTTCCCCTTTCCTTATCTCTTGTACCAACACATTGGCACCTGTTTGAGACCGTTTAGAGATTTCTTTAACAAGTAAACCAAGTTCTCTCTGCCTTTTTCAGCTAAACCTTCTGGCTGTAGCATATACATTTCTTCTTCAAGATCTCCATGAAGAAAAGCCGTTTTCACATCTAGCTGTTCTAGATGTAGGTCAAATACCACACACAATGGTAACACAATTCTGATTGTATTGAGCTGAACCACATGATAAAATATCTCGTTGAAGTCAATACCTTCTTTCTTAGCACACCCTCTCACCATTAATCTGCCATGATACCGATCCACTTGTTTGTTGTCATCACGCTTGATCTTATCGATCCATCTATTACCGATGTCTTTCTTTCCTCGTGGTAGGGTAACAAGATCCCAAGCTTTATTCTTGTCTAATTTGTCTGCCAAATCTTTCTATTAATTCTGTCTCGATAAACTTGCATCCCTAAAATCATGTTTGTTGAGTCCATCATATCAAATTCTCAAGCCAATTGTACCTTCAATTCTTGGACTCGATCTTTTTTGAGGTCCGCTACCAACATGCCATCATATACAATGGCAGAATGATAAAATCATTTCTACCAGACCTCTTAAAATATGTGCAATGGTCTACACTAAGTCTGTTTTATCCAACGCTCATGATACATGAATCAACTCTCTTTTACCAACACATCGGTGCCTGTTTGAGAACGTACATAGATTTATTTAACCTGAAAACCAAGTTCTCTTTGCTTTTTTTCATCAAACCCTCCGACTGTAGCATATAGGTTTCTTCTTCAAGATCTCCATGAAGAAACTTCATTTTCACATGTACCTGTTCTAGGTGCAGGTCAAACACCACACACAATTCTAACACAATTCTGATTGTATTGATCCAAAACACAGGAGAAAATATCTCGTTGAAGTCAATGTCTTCTTTCTGAGTATACCCTTTCACCACTAATCGGCATGGTGCCGATCCACTTGGTTGTTGCCATCACGCTTGATATTATAGACCCATCTATTATCGATGGCTTCCTTTCCTCATGGTAGGGTAACAAGATCCCAAGCTTTATTCTTGTCTAAAGCCTCTAATTCTTCTTGAATTTCTATCATCCAAAAGGAAACATCCGAGCTTCGAGTGGCCTCTTGGAAGCTCGATGGCTTTGTTAGAGTAGGTGCCCAACTAGCCAAATTTTGGTAGTGGACTTTGTTGAATCTTATTAAAAATTATATTTATTCATTTATCTAATTTACATTTATCATGGCATTTGTAACGCCCAGGAATCCTAATTACGTGAAAATGAGTGCATGAATAGGGGGAAAACTATTTTAGAAAATTATCTGCTATTTTATGCGATTTCTTGATGGTTTAATGTTGCATGATGTGCATGTTATGTTTTAGCCCTTTTGAGTTTAGGATGCGTGAACGAGACTAGGGATGACCGAGAGGAAAATTATTTGAAAGTTTTAAACCCTCATACTTTTAAGAAAAATTTATTATTTTTTTAGAAGGTTTTATACATTATTGCCGAGGAAAACCCGTTTTTCACCTATATGTTAGAGTAGGTGCCCAACTAGCCAACTTGTGGCGTGTGGGCTTTTGATGACTCTTTGTGAAACAATCTTTGTTTATGAAATTCGCATTTTATATATGACATTCTTTATCATCATTATTTTATAATGTTAACAATTGTGTTGGATAAAGACCTAGAATGCACCATAGTATATGTTAGATGTGATAGTGGATATGATGGCTATCATGAAACACATCTAATAGTCACTGTGTATTCTAAACTTGTTCCTAGTCGATTGGGCCGTCAAAATGAGGATAAGGCCGCCCGAGTTTGAGACTAGCATCTGCGATGTGAAGTACCATGTTTCATTAGTAGGAACATTGTGATGTTCTCAGCATGCATATGGATGGTTTGCCTGGCGAACTATCGAGCTACCCTCGTTCGGATTCTCCAAGTGGTTACCATTTGTGGACTGGAGAGTCCGAGGTATTGGTTATATGGATTAGTCCTTACTACTCGAAACATCATTGAGACTCTACATGATTAGTCGCCTCACTTTGACTCGTTTACCGACTCCGTGAGGGTCAGGTGTCGAGATTGGGTGAGGTCACGAAGCATGTGGAGTCGATGCTTTGTTGTCGAGGATTCACCGCTCGCCCTAGTGCGAGGATATCCTATGCTATCTGAGGAGATAATAGTGTGACAAATATCTGGCCAGAGTACTCTTGTGCTTCAGTGTAAATGAGTTTACCTGGTAGCACTCGCGATGTCGCTATCTGATCTCCTAACGATGTATGTATGGCGTATCGAATACTCTAAACGAACTCTCGATTTACCAATCGCGATGTCGCTATTCTGATCTCCAAGATGTATGTATGGCTATCGAATCTCTAACGACTCTCGATTTACCAATGGTCGTTGATTCGATCGGGATATATGAGTTGAAAGGACCGTACTATATGCTAACCATGACCGACTGGTTCTTGCAGGCACTATCAGTGATACCTATGGGATCATGGGGCGATGTTGCTAGGCGCTTTACCATGGTCCGATGGATAGGTCAGAAAAATGTGTTTTCTGATTCACAATGAGTTGTGAGCCCACGGCTAGCTGTATCCCTGAACCATTGAGGGTCACACAGTGTACTGGTTTACCAATTCCCGTGCAGACAAGGATATGGTACTCAAAGTGTTGAGTATAGTAGGAGGAAGGTTGGGAGTATGACTTCCCAAAAGTAGCTAAGGGAGTAGGACTTCCATATTTAGCCAATGAGAGTAAAACCTGTCATATATAGATTTAGTGATCCAAAATTTTGATTTTGCATCATAATGATCAGTTTTGTAAACTGAGCACATCGATGATATCTGATCATCGATCGGGATTATGATGAGACCACAATCGAGGGAATCGAACCGAATGTTCACAGTTCGAGTTGAACCAAATGTTCACAGTTCGAGTTGAACCGAATGTTCACAGTTCGACTTGAAACGAATGTTCACAGTTCTACTTGAAATGAATTTTCACAGTTATCTACTTGAAACGAATGTTCATAGTTTTGTTTACATCAAACTCTTTCCCTCAATCTATAAATATGGCATGAAGGGAGAAAGAAACACAACAAAAAGCTATTCAGCAAATTCTAACCCTCTCCTCCTCTCCCTCCTCCCGCCGCCACCGCCGCCGTCTCACTTCGCTGCTATTGTCCTGGCGAGGAGGTTCTGCTCGCGAAATATTCGTTGGGATTCTAGTGCATTCCAACGAAGGAATTAGAAACCGGTCGTGGACCTGATTAGGAGCAACCAAAGAAGAGCTATTCCATTTGAGAAATAGTCGGATCCAGGCGCCTAGTCGCCAGACAGGTATATTATAAACATCGTATGAATGTTTGAATTATTATATAGGTGTATGACCGTTCCCGGGCTCCTAAATTTTTAATTCTTCCGCTGCGCCTCGGGAGCGGGATCCGGATCCGCCGCTGCGCCAACACTATACGGGCTGTTTTAATGGACTTTCCTATTTTTAAAATTGAGGAGGCTATATATTACGAAAATTAAGATTTTAAAACCTATGTTTAGAGTTTTATTCAACATTTTAAATTAGTGGAGGGTTAGGATTGGAAAACTCCATTATTTCCTAATTAAAACATTTGAATGGGGTCAGTTTTTACATCACTCATTCTCACGACCCTAATTTTCTTGTAACCCTAGCCTCCACCTCCTTCCTCCTCACTCTCACGCCACTCCCCTCTCCCCTTGCACGATATCTTCAAGTTTTGGTGTAATCCAAGGTGATTCGTCCCGATCTCACATCCTCCGCTCCGATAACTCGCAGGTCTTCCATATTCTCCAATCAAGGTATGTAATATCTCTTCTTTTCTCACCATTTACGTCATATTATACTGTTTAATAAACAATTGCATGAATTGTATGTGATTTGGATTGATCTATGCATGTTTCATCGTTTTCAATCGGCCGGAGCAGGGCTGCCGAACGGAGAAGTTGGCGTGGTGTCGTGGGAGGCGTGCGTGCATGCGTATGATAGGTTAGGGTTTGCCTGTTGCATGGGTCGGCCAGTTCGGCTGGACCGGTTTGGTAGGTTCGGTTGAATCGGGTCGGTTAGTCGATGGTCGAGTCAAAATATTTTAAGTTTGGTCCGACTTATTTATTTGTGTACCGGGTATTTTAAATTTTAAAGTTTTAGGTCCAATTATAAGAATTTTAGGTGAAATGTTTTAAGTCAAAATTTTAATTATTTTATGGACCGTATATTTTGTTTTATGTTTTAAAGTCAAATTTTGGTCAATGAGTATTTTATTAGTCAAATTTTTAATGTTTAATTTTAAAGGGGAGGATTGACCATTTTTACAAATTCTTAAAGTTGAACTTTAAGGTTATGGGCCAAGTCATGTTTAGTCCTAAGATTCAATTTTAAAGTTAAGTCTAGACTTTTTGCCTTAGGATTACTGGACCAGACACCTGAACCAGTCCTTGATCGAAGTCTAAAATTCAGAAGCCCGTGAATATATTTTTTAATTAGATATGTATATTTTACGTATGACAATGTTTTAAATGAAAGAATTAAATATATATTGACGGGCTAAGCCTTTTAAATTGCATGTTTTATGAAATGCATACATCATGAAAGTTTATGAATGTTAAGGAATGAAAGAAAGAAAAAATTATTTTCGAGGGATTGAAGTGATGTGTTTGTTAGAGTAGATGCCCAACTAGCCAACTTGTGGCGTGTGGGTTTATAGACTCTTGTATGAAACAGTCTTTATATATGATATTCGCATTTATTTATATGACATTATTTACTTTCATTATGTGTGTAATGATTTACAATTACGTTGAGTAAAGACCTAGAATGCACTCAAGTGTATGTTAGATGTGATAGTGGGTATGACGGCTATCATGAAACACATCTAATAGTCACTGTGCATTCTGAACATGTTCCTAGTCGATTGGGCCGTCAAAATGAGGATAAGACCGCCCGAGTTCGAGACTAGTATCTGCGATGCGAAGTACCATGTAGTGTATGTTAGATGTGATAGTGGGTATGACGGCTATCATGAAACACATCTAATAGTCACTGTGCATTCTGAACATGTTCCTAGTCGATTGGGCCGTCAAAATGAGGATAAGACCGCCCGAGTTCGAGACTAGTATCTGCGATGCGAAGTACCATGT